>JABCKT010006724.1:0-22375 GCA_018858115.1 Tephrocybe rancida | reverse complement strand
CGAGCCTCTCCACTTTTCGTGCTTCTTTTTCCTTTAGTGTCTTATCCTCCGCCTCTTTTCGCTCGCGTCTGATTTCGAGGTCGAGCGGGGGAGCACGTTCTCGAAGAGGGGTTCGGCCTTGGGGTAGGGTGTCCATGTGGATGCTGCCACTCCAGGAGAGCGAGGAGGTCGATGCGAGGAAAGACGGGTTGCTGGAGAGGATACTAGACGCCGGGGCTTCGACTAAGACGGTGTTGTAAGGAGTTGAAAGGTCCGCTGGTGAAAGGTGGCAGTCCTGGAACATGGGAACAGACGACGCGTGCTCCACTTGAGGAGTCACTGTCCCGGTTGAGGGCACCAAAGCGAATGGGAGAGTTTGGAGTGATCCACGCTTGTGGGATGGATTCGCCGGAGCCGGTGGGGCGCTGGAGATGCTGCTGGAAGCCACCAATGCAAAAGGGAGCGAGTGGCGTGGCCCACACTTTGAGACGGCTTTGGAGCGGCTGGAAGGACGGAGGACGGGGCTGGTGGTGGTGGGAGAGCCGCTTATACTGTCTGCAAAACCTGTGGTTATGTTGCGGGGGCTGACACGACCAAGGCAAAGGGCAAGGACGTCCGGGGACCACTCTTGCGAGTTCGCTCCGTGGAGGCTGACGCGATGGGACTAGGCGCTGCAGCGGGGCCCAGGCGAGAGGGTAGTGTGGGCACAGCAGGCGCAGGAGAATCCAACATGCTGATATCCAAGACCGAGATAGGCACTGGCGCAATTGAGGCGGGGCACACTATGGCTATGTTTAAACATCGGCGACATAGCATTAGAAAAAGACGGCTCACAACCCATGATAACATCGTCGTCATCGAGTTCCATCAGAGCACCTAGGGGAGGCCAGAAGCCGTCTGAAGAGCATGGTTAGCCACATTGTCGTCGCTCGAGGAAGAAGGTTGTATACTCACCGGCCATAGGAGTGTCGACGTCGGGTCCTGTAACAATAGTAAATTATCGAGGGGGTCCATGTGGCGCCTGCGCCAGGATGGCCGTAGTCGTAGGACAGAGAGATGCGGCAAGAAGAGGCGGTGAAAACTTCGAGGTAGAAGGAAGGGGGAAGGTGGAGGAGGCGATGGACGATTTGAGATTTTGTGAATGCAACCCATGATGAGAGTTGTGAGATAAGACGAGGGAAACGCATTTGAGGAGGTGCGCCGCGTTATAAGTGTTCTTGGGGGATTGTCAGCCTCTGGTACTGTCGGTTTTTGTGGCAGTCGGGTTGTCGATCCGACTGGTATGCAGTATCTCAATATTTTACCGCCATTTGACAGCGACAAAATCAGAAAATGGAATCAGGGAATTCGGGGAGTATGGCCGCGCCCTTCGTCGGTTTTCGTCTTGGGTATTTCGACTGCTGCAAGAACACAAGGCTCTAAACTGTTCTGAACTTTTTGTGTACAAGGATTAGTGGTAGTCAAAAACTCACTTATAGCTGGCCAATGCGCTAGAAAAGCGCCCGTGTGTTGAGCGCGCAAGTCATTGTTCAGGCCTAGGAGCGCTGCCCAAAGACCAGTGACCATGGGAGGAGTCCTGTAAGTACAGCTTAAGATGCCCCCCCATGTACACACATAATGGGTGCTATGGGATTCGATGGACAGTGTTGACAACTCATCCTTAGAGAGAGTGGAGGAGACAGGGAGACAAGGAATCGGGGAGTCAAATTTGAAATTTGGGAACATAGTCAGAGTCCGAGTTTGGGGTCCGCCCACCATTTGTCGCTCAACCACAACCTCACTTTTTTCGTTTTTGTACAAAATACTGCAGTCCTCTCTCCCAGTCTGCTATCTTTTCTTGTTGAATCGAACTTTTGAGCTACTTAGATGCACCTGAAACCTGTGAAAGGGCCCACTGACAACTTGAAGGGTCAGTCGCTTCTTCCCCTGCAACCTCACCTCGGGTGATTAACAAGTCCAATAACTAGATGAAAACATCTGAAGGCTTAATTTCTCAAGTAATCATTGCTTCAGGCTTCACTGTTGCAATAGTTCTTCCAGAATTTATGAGGCATTCACCATCGCACGTGCAACGAGGCGCCTTGCGTGAATCATCAGATACGTGGGCGCTTGTCACTTCTGCCTTGCCCTGGTGGCCTCTGTTGAGAAATTACGGAGCCAAAATTTAATTTCGATCTGCGGACAGGCGATGGGTGTGGTTCTTAGGATTTGTTGTTGAACGGTGAGTAGACATCAGCAGACACATCATGAGGTGGATCTTGATAGATATCTCCTCAGCTTCACGCTCTTGTGGGGGAGTCCTTGACTCCTGTGGTCCTAGGCCCTCCACCCCGTTGCACCTGTGATACCTGTCATTTTCTTTGTAAACGACCAGAACTTGAACCTCACTTCTTCGAGGTGTCGCACATGTTCCTGCACAGTTTTGGGTTCGTCGCCTCATCTATATGGCCCCCACCAACGTGCTACATATCTATTCCAGTACATACGCCGGGGGTTCTACGCGCTCGCTGTTCTCCGCAAACTCGCAAACTTCAATTACGGCTAATACACTTACTCCGTATGTATAAGTGCCCACCCACTCATATTTTAGCCCTGATCAAACTCCCCAGGTGCGGCGCAGATGATACCATCAAGCTCAACCTGTCGAAGGAACGCATATTCATGGGCATCACCTGCAGCAGGTACCTGCAGAACAATTTCCGAGCCATCCATGCTGCGATCGATCGCCAGTCCACTTGTTGCGTCAGCTCATCACGCGCCACACCCTGGCTTTCCGTCAATTTCGTGAATTACATCATAAGGACGAGCGACTGCGTTCCTCCGGCGTTAGCATAAATGTAAGTGCACATGTTCTCTCTGACACCGTAGAGCTTAAGCTAGTTCTGGATGCGTTCTTCTCCAGGCAATCTCCAGGTGGCAAACCTTATCTTTTCCATCCTCCTTCATCTTCATACTTGTCTAATGAGATCCAGGGCGGGTAATAGATCTATATCATCTCGCCACGATGTAGAACTTTGGTATCTGCTGCACTCTTCATTGGGTGATCATCGCTCATGGCTTCAGGCCACGATATCAGAATCGAATGTCCAGGTGAGGTTAACACGCCCAGGCCCCGTTAGTTTCCGTACTGCGTGCTCATGGTTCTCGCAGGATTAACCCCACGCCTTAACCGTCTCCCAAAGATCGGACGCATCCCAGTCACTCGTCCCTAATCAACCCACGGCCTCTCCAGCTCCGGGGAACCCACCACGAAGACGGAGCCGCCTAGCTGTTGGACGCACGATCGGGCGCTAGGGCGGATGGATAGAGGGAGGGAGGACGTTCCCTGTGTTCTCTAGATGGTATGACCTCCTTCGATGGCGTGCTTGATTCAGCTTATGCTTCTTTTTTTTCAGCTACTCAACCCCAGCCCTAGCGCTTCATATTCCGGAAGTCGGGTGTCATGCCGGCATGCTCCGGTTCTGCGAAGTGCAGACTGGTCGAAGAAGCGGTACCGGTACCCCGGCGTGGACTGGGGAGTTCTCGTCTTCGCGAAGTCATTTAGAGTTTTTTTTGGCCCCAATCGCAGTTTGGATGTGAGCTCCATCCAAGCCAAGACCGTGTTATTAGGATTGGATGGCCAGGTGAGGTTAACATTCCCAGGATCCTAGTTTCTTATTGTTCATCGTTCTCACAGGAGATTTAGTCGATATCCTAATATACAATACATGACGTCGGCGAGGACCCCTTGTACGAAGAGCAGAGATCGCGAGTCTGCGCCCGCGCTCGGACGACCCACGCGTATCCTATTTGGAGCGCCATGTCCTACGTCGCGCGACCTACGCCTCCACAGTCCCGTATGCGCCCGTCCTCGCTGTAAAGTTGTGAACGACCTCAGCCCCCTCCCTCTCGCAGAGCCCTATCGCCACTACCACACTGGGTGAAAATTTGGGTGGTGGAATCAAGGCTCGCGAGGGGAAGTACGAAGAACCCAGTGCAGGAACTTTTGAAGGGTGGGTGGCGGGACGTGTGAAGCTGTCTCAGGGATCCGGTTAAGGTGAGACCTCCTTCAATCCTACTTTCTGGGCGTCGTTGCTGATCCCCAGCATTGCCGCTAGATGTCCTACGTATCGCAGGCACCTTGATCGCCATTCCTCGTCCTGGGCAATCTCCTTTTGGTGGTTTCATGGTGCCACGTCGCTTGGTGAGTATTAACTATGCATTTACAGGTAGGCCGGTTCCTCATGTGGTCCTCTTTGACATCTTCAGCCGACGCGAAAATCCAGCTTGCTGCCATTATAGTCAAGGCCAAGGCAAGTGCTCTCGGCCTTACGACGCTAGGACCTGCTAAGTCAACGACGACGCTCATAGGTTTAATTTTAATTTTAATTATCGTTGTCATGTAGGGAGGAATGGCAATGAATGCTAGAAGCCGTGGGCGATAGGTGGTTGTAATTGAGGCAGTTAGACGAACATAGGGCTATATAGACACCACATATATGTAAATATCGATTCGGAAACTTTACACGAGCAAAATTGATACAAGTATAAAGGGCAAGAAGATGTCGACACAACAGTCGGTGAGCTAGCCTACTCGTCTTCTTCAAGCTGCACATCCTGCCACATCCTCTCCATCACCCTCCCATCCTTCTTCGCCCACTCGGAATCATCAAGGTAGAATCGAGGCGTAGGGCGAACATCATCGAGCTCGGGATTAGTTATGAAGAATGTGTACGGACAGCACCTATTGAGACTCCTAGCACAGCTAAAAACCATGAACGCAATACGTTGCCATTCCGGCTTCTGAAGCAGGTCAAAACCCGTGTCTGGTTTGCCACGACCTGGACATTGCCCTAGAAAGAATCGGTGTGCGGCAGGTATCGTTAAGCACGGATGTAAAGTCGATGGAAGAACGGTGGTTCCAGGTATGCATTGCTGGCCGGCCGCATCCTTGATAGTAATACAGTCTTCGAGATAGAAGAGTCTGTAATTGTAGGTCGTCGCTTTGAACGCAGGCTAGAATGACGTTTAGAGGGCAGCTTCAGTAGAATGTCTGGTAAAGGCTTACTACAGAGCCCCAAGGCTTCCTATTGTATAGAGCGGACATGAGCTCCTTGAGGATGTCGTCGTCTGGAAGTATTATCCAGAGGCCCTTAAAAAAGGCATGAATGAGGTTGCGCCGTACTTTGAACGGAATGTAGATGTGAGCGTAGAAGCAGATAGTGAGAGCGCACATACCATTCAGGGCAATGTCTCCTGGCAAATCGTTCAGTATTCCCCCGCGTTTCATACCCATGCAATATTCAAGTGGGTCGAACTAGTCCAGTTGAACATCAGTGACAACAGAGGTCAGGGCAGTGCTACGAACTGCCTCGAAGTCTGCCTGTACATTCATGTACGGTAGTTTCCTGATTGGGGATGCCTCGTCGCCATTTGCAATAAGGTCGTGAAAAGCAAGTGGCTCCGACGGTGTTGTTTGGGAGTTGTTCAACAGTTGATTTCGTTCGGCGTTATAATAGGTTATTAGGCCCTATTCGGTGCGACGATTAGTGAAATTTAGTTAGGAGTAGGTTTCCTGTTAAGTATGTAATTTTGGCAGGAGGACTTACCATGGTCTAATTTATGTTCAGCTGCGTCGTTTCAAGTTACAAAAATGTCTCAAATGTAACGCTTGATTAGATGTCATGCTCTTCATCTAATCCTTATCGCGTGACGACGCGTTGGATGACCTGTTTTGTCACCTAAGTATTTGAAAAGTTCAAACAAGCCACATAGCAAACGAGGGTTACCTTCAAGCAATTCCTGGAGCCATTTCTTCCCTGTGAGGATTGAAGTAAGGTAGACAAAAGGTAGATCATACAGTGTCATCTAATGGATGTGGCTGTGCCATGTTAAGTGTTACGGCTGTTACAATCTGTGACTGATGTGATCAACCGTCACAGTAATTTGTGACTTATTTCCAACTGGCAAAACTAGAAAAATAATAATCGGTTCTGGCTTCGCTGTTCCGAGGGTTCTTCCAGAATTTACGAGGCATTCACCATCCGCATGTGCAACGAGTCGCCTTGCGTGAAATGTCAGATAGGTGGGTACTTATCACTTCTGCATAAGTTCGTTGTTCAGTGGAGGCCTCTGTCGAGAAAGTACGGAGCCCAAAATCAACTTCTACCTACGGACATGGACAGGCGATGGGTGTGGTTCTTAGGATTTGTTGTTGAATGGTGAGCACACATCAGGAGACAAATTATGAGGCGGATCTTGACGGATATCTCGTTAGCTTCATGCGCTGGTGGGAGTCCTTCCTAGGTCCTCCACCCGATGTGCTCGTGAAACCTGTCCTTTTCTACGTAAACGACCAGAATTCGAACATCACTCGTTCGAGATGCTGCACACGTTCGTTCCTGCATAATCTAGAGTTCGTCGCCTCATTCCTTCCCCTAAACATATGCCCTCAGGCCTCAGGCCTGAGGCTCGGCCCCCACCAATGTGCGATATATCTATTCCGGTGCATTCGCCGAGGGTTCTACGCGCTCGCTATTCTCCGCAATCTCGAGAACTCAGATCACGTCTTCTCAACTTACTCCGTATGTATAAGTTCCCACCCATTCATATGTTAGCCCTGATTAACTCCCCAGGTGCGGCGCACATGATACGTTCAACCTCAACCCGTCCGGGACACGCGCGGGATTCTGGGAACGCATACTCATGAGCATCACCTGCAGAACAAGTTCCGAACCCTGCGATCGATCGCCAGTCCAGCTGTCACGTCCGCTCATCACGCGCCACACCCTGGCTTCACGTAAGTTTCGTGGATGACATCATAAGCATGAAGAACTGCGCTCCTCTGGAGTTAGCATAAGTGCAAGTCCACGTGTCCCCTTTGACGTCATGAAGCCTAAGCTATTTCGACCGCGTTCTTCTCCGGGCAATCTCCAGATGCCAAACCTTATCTTCTCTTCCACCTTCGTCCTTGTCTAATGAGATCCGAGGCGAGTAACTGATATCATCTCACCACGCTGCTGGTGTCTGCACCCTTCATTCGATGATCATGCATCGATCATGGTCCGGATCGTTGGTGAAATAGATGGAGTTGTCGAATCAAATTCGGTTACTGTAGTGGCCTAAGTGCGGGCTCAGGACTTGACAGTTGCGAATATCCGTTCGCGATGTGACCACGGATGAGCGATAAACGTAACCATTGCCGTCTTTCGAAGTGCCATTTAAACCGGTTAGCGCTCGCATTTGATTAATGAATTGTCAACATCGTTCCACGAGAATTTTCTCCTCCATCTCGAGCTCCGTAAGTGGTTCTCATTAAGCTTTCAGCACCCCATTTTTCACATTATTTAGAATGGCCGCCTTCCAGAGGAGTCTCCAAGAGAAAGCTGCATCTTAATCTCTTCTTCGTCTCTGTGCACCTTACTCTGATTAATCAACATTAAATATGTCTTTCCCGAAAGTCGTTGCATTCGATACAGAGTGAGTAGGCAAGATTGACTTGATGCAACGAGCCTTTCCTGACGCGTTTATTAACACTAGCTGGACTCTATGGCGAAACATCACGACAAACGGAGTCTGGGGCAGAGGACGGGGTGCATCTGCAAAACTCGAGGATAACATGAATCGTGTGGACGCTCATACGATTCAAGACAAATCGTCAATACTCCACCCTATTGAACGCCCCTAAACTAACTCTGTCTCTAGGAATCCTAGGAGAGTGTCAATCCAAGTGTTTGGCGACGTCTCGAGGATCGTCAACGATGCTTTAAAGAACGGTGCCCAGCTGGCGATCGTTGCGCGCACGAACAAAGACTTGTAAGTAGTCGTCATTCGATCGCCTCGATAGACATTCATATTCGCGTAGGGCCAACCGGGCGCTGTATTACTTCAACACCATCAATCCGGCCGATGGGAAAGAGTGGTCAATCATCCATTTAGTGAAGTACGACGAAGTCGTAGATGGTAAGTGTAGGTGCTGTTGCATGTCTATTATTATGTTTATGTCGCTGGCTAGAACCAAAGACGAATGCCTTCAGAAGGATCACAGGATGGTCTCAAAGTGATCCCCTGGACATGGTATGGCTTCACGTATATTGATCAAATTCTTCTACGACTGATGGCGGTTACATACAGATACATTTTGACAACGAGGCGGCCCACAACTCTGTCAGGATCGAAACAGGTACGTAATCTATCTATGCCCACATTGAAGGTATACTTAACCATCTCGCCAGCTGTAACCTTCAAGCTTTGTGTCAATAACCAAGGAGTGACCTGGGATATCTATCAACAAGGCCTCAGCCACTGGCAACGTGTCAAGAACCTCACGATCCCTTCAAATCCCACGGCCCAGCCCGAGCGTAGGCTTATTGGCTACAGTGGTCTCAGCACGGCCTGGATCAATCGTGTCAATGTCGAGAGGGAGGGCATCGTCGATCCCAAGTTCCCTTATCGCTGGGGCTACTGTCTCTATATTACTGATGATGTCGCGGTGTGAGTTCCATTTTCAGCTATGCAATCGTCTTCTCATTCGATCGTCCTTTTATAACAGTGCTCAGTTCTTCTGCAACTGGGAGGTTCGAGAGCGCAGGGAATCCTACGTTAACGAGGTCTGGGTGAAGGATTATGCAACATGGGCCCGGCTCAACAAGGTACATCCACCACTTGTTTACGAGCGAGCGCCATATCTCATTTTTGGTTAGATCTGGGTGCCCGAGCATTCCGGCTTCCTACCTCAGATGAACAACATGGGTTGGAATGCCGAAACAACAGGGCAGAACCAAGAGGCCCGAGATCGCACCATCGAAAGCAGGTGGGGCGTCAAGGCGCCGTACGTTATGTTCTCGAGACACCATGGCATGACGGGCATATCTCGCTTCACGGAGATGATGGTGTACACGCAGACACACCGGGCGCTGCTTGAGGTCGTCACGCTCACGAACGAGAAAATTGCTGAGTTGGCGAAGACGAATCGCATGCCGGTGCCTTTCCACCGCCAGATTAGGGAGTGGAATATTACGGTGCCGCCATTGACTAGGGCCGCGGAGCCAAGGTTCTTTGCTGGGTCAGCCTAGTAGAGATAGCATATGAATTGCGAATGGACACTTAATTTCATTTTGTGCCGCAAATAACATCGAAATAGCTGGCGATCTATTTTACAGCGCTGGTTTTGTATTTCCGTGAACATTTGCCATGTTTAGCTGCGTGACGTGCCGAAACTGCCGAGTCTTGTCGGGTCCACAATCAACGGCATCAAAACGGTATCGTCACTTGTATCGTCCAGATTTGTCCTTCACTCGGAAGTACTGATTTGCAGTACAGTACTCTGGGGTGAGAAAGGCTGGTTATCATGTACGCTAGCTTGTGTGGAAGGCTGACTCCTTCATAGTCGTATTGCAAGCGATTTATCGGCATACGACAAGAACAAGTACAACGTTTCTGCTCTTCCCAGCTCTTCTGAGTCGAAGGGGTTCCATCTTGGAGTGTCGAGTAGGAAGCACCACACAAACACTCCCGTAAGGACTGGGTCGGTCTTGGCGGGGTTAGTCGCCTTTTGCTCCTGCTCATTTTGGATATGTGATTGAGCGTATCACAGTGTGGTACATGGGTCGGCGCCAACTCTTCGACCCCTATCACAAAAACGTCACCACTAGGCATGTGAGTTGCCGTTTATGACGAGCAATGGGAAGGAGACCTGTTCTTGGGCCTTAATCCGTCACGGTCTTCGTCCCCAAGGATAAGAGTGGGATTGTCACCTTCAAGGATGACACGTTACCCTGGATGGATGGTTGGTCAATGCGAGGTAAGAAGTCCGATTGCATCTGCTATCGTATGATATTCAAACATTGCGTCGATCCGCTACCACAACGACGGCCAGTACAATGTGATGAACATGGACAGACCTCTGGAGATCTTTGGTCAGCAATCAGATGAATGATATCGAGAACTTTGCTGACCAGAATTGTAGTGGAAAAACCCACAGAACTGAACTTCAAGTCCGTTCGTGAGACTCTTCTGCATGCTGTGCCTCTCCACCTCGACTCCGACCCATCCTTGGTCCCTTTGTCTTGCAAAATTCTGCAAACCCCCAGCGTGCTTCACGTGTTCTCCAAAGACCTTTTTGGTGCCCATTCGGATGGTGGCAGCGATGCTCATGAAGGGCCAGTCGCGATCGATGATGATCCAGATAGGGACCCAGACGACTTCAGTTTCTGGTGAGAAAACAGGCCAAACAAATATGTGCAGCAATTCAACAGGCGTTTAACGTGGAATATGTGCCGGAGGTGGTGGTAGAGGATGCCAATTTGTCCGCATTGTCGAACAGCATATTGCTATCGAAGGAGATCTTGACGAGTTGATGAGGTTCATTATATGTTCGCAACGGTTTCGTTTTCTCCCTTATGGGTAGTATTTCTGGAAACTTACTGGTGCTACTTGGGCATTCATTATAGAATTTTTATTTGGAAAGTCAACAATCAAAGAGTTATCTTTGGAACGAACAAGGGCCCTGGGAAAGTCACTGGGCAACTGTTTCAACGTTGTTTTAGATGACCTCCCAGGCTGAAGCAAAGACCGTCTTATTCTCACCCCTGCAATATCTACATTCTTTTCTCTCCTTGAGACAGGGGATCCCTTGCGAAATCTTGTGGCGTGTACAAGTGTCTTAACGCGCTGGTTTTCTGTTTGGCTTGGGGAATTGTCTCCAAATACAGAGCTCCCAGTGGCAATCCGTTTCTGGTCTATGAAAAGCTAATCCCATAGACTATATAATAAGAACCACAACGATCATGAATCCCGAGTCCATTCAATTCCAATTGCAGTGGCGTCAATATCAGCAACACTGATGAACGAGTCGTTGCTATGCAAGTGATTCAGATTCTCACTGCTGGGTGGGTGCATCTTTTAAAGCAGCGAAGAACATGCCCCTGACCAACAGCGGCCGCTTCCTGCTGCCCAAACCACCCTCATGTCGACGACCATCTCGTTCGTTGACGATACCAACCCTAATATTATTTACAGCAACGGCTGGAACACCAGCGGGGTATCCGATGAGTTCAACTCAACAACTCATGGCACCACCATTGCAGGATCACAAGCCTCGTACACATTCAAAGGTCGGTTTGAAGTTATTCCATTCAGACGACCAGCCCCGTAGCTCATTGATTTGTGTGCACATCACCAGGCTCTTTCATTGAAGTATTTGGCACCATCGGTGGCGAGAATAACCGGGACCCAAGTTTCGCAGCTATATCAACCTACACGATAGACAACCACCTCGACACGACTGTTACGTTCACCGGCGTGATTGGCAGCATAAACTTGTATAATCAACTGTTCTATACTTCCAATGTGCTCAACGAGAGCCAACCACATACTCTGGTCATAACCTATACAACTGCTGGTAAAAATCCTTTGTGGTTGGATTACTTTCGAGTCACCGACACGCCCATTAACACGACCACTTCATCTGCTCAAACCACCCTCATGCCGACAACTGTCTCAGTCGTCGACGATACCAGCCCCAAAATTACTTACAGTAATGGCTGGAGCAATGGCGGAACATCTGATGAGTTCAACTCGACGACTCATGGAACAGCCATTGCGGGGTCACAAGCTTCCTACACATTCAAAGGTAAGTTTGGAAATATCGATTTAGACGACTCGCGTAGGTCATTGATTTGCGCATTGCCAGGCTCTTTCATAGAAGTATTTGGCACCATCGGTCGCGAGAACAACGGGGACCCAAGTTTCGCAGCTATTTCAACCTACATGATCGACAACAACCCTGACACGTTAGTTACGTTCACTGGTGCGATTGGCAGTATAAACTTGTATAAGCAACTGCTCTATGCTTCCAGCGTGCTTGACGAGAACCAGCTACATACTCTGATCATAACCTACACGACTGCTGGTAAAAATCCTCTGTGGTTGGATTACTTTCAAGTCACCGACACACCCATTATCACAACTACCTCATCTACTCAAACCACCCTCTTGCCGACAACTACCTCATCTGCTCAAGTGACTCTCTTGCCGACAACTACCTCATCTGCTCAAACAACTCTCTTGTCAACAGCTACCTCATCTGCTCAAACAACTCTCTTGCTGACGACTACCTCATCTGCTCAAATAACTCTCTTGCCGACGACTGTCTCGGTTGTCGATGATACCAGCCCCGATATCACTTACAGTAATGGCTGGAGCAAGAGTGGTGTATCCGATGAGTTCAACTCAACGACTCACGGAACAGCCATTGTGGGATCACAAGCTTCCTACACATTCAAAGGTAGGTTTGAAGTTATTCCATTCAGACTGGCGTAGCTCATTAATTTGCGCATTTCCAGGCTCTGTCATAGAAGTATTTGGCACCATCGGTCGCGAGAACAACGGGGACCCAAGTTTCGCAGCTATTTCAAACTACACGATCGACAACAACCTCGACACGGCTGTTACGTTCACTGGAGTGATTGGGAGCACGAACTTGCATAAGCAATTATTCTATTCCTCCAATGTGCTCGACGGGGGCCAGTGGCATACTCTAGTCATAACATATATGACTGCTGGTAGAAATCCTTTGTGGTTGGATTACTTTCGAGTGAACGACACACCGATTACCACAACCGCCACGTCCTCGACTGCATCTATTCCAACGGCGCAGCCGAGCCCCACCACCTCTTCTCAGTCATCTCGTTTGTCACCTGGAGCAATAGGTGGCATAGTTGTCGGAAGCTGTGCGGCCCTCTTTTTGGCTGTTGTCATAGTTCTCCTGCTCCGTGGCCTTTACACCCGAGGATCAAGAAGTCATGACAAGGTCCCACAAGCTCGACGAAGCACATCATGGCTCGGTGCGTAGCTCATTTCCAGTCACAGACCTAGAACAACATTGCTGAAATTTTGTTAATTGAAAGATCGGCTATGGCGCTCTCAGCCCGCACTGCCTCCCCCAGAAATTCATCCTTTCGACCCTCATATCGGAATGTCAAATTATTCGCATGGCTCAGGCCCCTCCATTGTGCATCAGTATCAGGCTCTAAGTTCAGGTTCGGCCCCCAATTTGGCGGTGGATGCTCCGGCATATCACTTAGGGCGGACCACAGGCAGCGGATATGTCACACATGGTGACAGACCCAAACAGAAACGCCTGTTTCCCAATGCGCCACCTACGCTTCCATTGCTAGGCTGAGATTTGTGATAGAAATGGGAAGAGCACCTCCTTACAGGATTATCGTGTGGCGCTTGCTTGTCTTCTTGTTTTACCTAGAATACACTGTTTAGATGAGGACACACCGGAATTGCTAGCAAGTCTTTCGCTCTTCTGCATATGGCAAGTAGACATGATACTCAAGTGGAAGGACTTATAAGTACATATGCCAGAATAAGTTTCGACTGACATTGGCTGGAACCCTGCTTCGTGTGCCAATGAATAAAACATTGAACTCTTCTTTGTCAACAGTGTTGCTGGCCTGTCGAGTTCGGCAACCTAAGAAATTCAGACGGACATCCCAAACAATACAAGAGCTAGCTCAGTGCTTACCTTTCCGGCATCCATGACTAGCACATGATCCGATTCGATGATGGTATTGAGCCGATATCTGTATGTTTCGTTGTTAGAAAAACCGTGGCGCATGCAACCGCAATTGATACATACGCAATAATGAACATTGTTACGTCTGCAAAGGCAGGGCTGCGAATGATTTCCTTATGTAGCGGGGTGGACAGGCACCGTACAATTTGCACCGGTCCAGTGACTTGAATATGTTTTGGTTCTCTGCGCGAAGTTTGAGTTTGTCGTTCGTGGTGGCGGATGATCGATGATGACTTGGTCAAATGACACACGTCGAGAAGTGCGGTTCGCAGCCAGGCTCTCGTGATGGGGCTCGCCAACCCAGAACAAACCTTCACACATATAATGTATCACGTCCGGTTATCCCTGCGCCTCAAAACAGTCCTTATCCCAGTCTTATCCAAGTCGACATATCTCCTAGTCGTATCACTTCTAAAATTTCATCGGTTGTAACTCTTATGCTCAATATGGATGAGACTCCCAATATCCAAAGGTGGCCTCCTTGCTTGCAGGTGAGGACCACATCAAAGATCTTCATTAATATGGCATTCTAACCCGCTCGAAGACATCGCTCCCTACATCTGGCCCGCCATTTCTTTCTCTCTCGGGCCGATCCTAACGCCTCTACTTCCTCTATCCTGGGGATACTCCACATGGCTGCTCTTCATCATCCCCCTCGTTGTGACGTCTTCGATCCCACCCGGCCATTCTCCGGACCTCTGCAGTTCGCATACTTAGAATACGCCTCTCTCTTCAACGCATTCCTTGCTCCCCTGGTCACAACTCTCCTCGGAACGATGCAAGCCCTCGCAACCCCCGCGTTCTTCTTCATCCCAATGCTGCACGTACTGTGCCTTTTCTCCCTCCCTGTACTCCCGCTGGCCTGGCACTACATCACCTTCCACTACCGCCGCCGCCTGAAAGCAGTCGAGGCCCGCACATCCAAAACCACAGCCTTTCTCGATCTCGCAGTCGCCTGTGCCCAACGCGCGACCGAGCTCACGCACACATATCAGAAGCAAGCCCTTGACGCCGCTTCCACCACGCGACGCACCACCTCCCTCACGCTCATGTTACATAGCACCGACTTCGATACATCAGTATCCGCATGGGCTGCAACGGGGCATACCACCGCCTGCGTCGAGGAGCTCGTCACCGCCACCAGCGATGTCGCGAGACTGGCCAACAACCTGCAGCATCTTGATGCGGGTGGGGACGATGACGACACGGAGGGCGGCGCTGAGGTACTTTGGAACGGGCGATGAACGCTACCACGGGGGCTGCGGAGACACTGTGACTTGCGCGCCAGGCACAGGAGAGCGTCAAGCGGTCGCAGGAGGCGAAGGGCCAGGCGGAGCACGGCCGACAGGAGGTGCGAATTGAGGCGGACAGGTGTGCGCGTTGGTGGCGGAGCTGGCGAGTAAGGTAGCCAGCGTGGAGGCGAAGGTTGCCGGGATTGAGAAAGAAGCAGAGGGGGCGCGTGAGGTCTTGAAGCAGGCGATGACGGTTGCAGTTGGTGGGGAGATGGCTGCAGCTGAAGCATTGGTGACTAATGCAGAAACGACTTTGGCAAATGTCGTTCAGCAGGTGGATGACTTATCTTCGGTGGCAGATGAAGCACGTCGTGGCTGGGTAGAAATAGCGGTGGATGCTTAAAACAGGGCCAGAGCAAAGGAGTGGGCTAGGTAAGACCTTGGTAGCGGATAGCGAAGGTTCAGGGCATCGCGAGGTTGACGTGTTCAGAATATCCGTCGAAGGCAATGAACGACAATGACGATTCGCTTGAAGGTGGCAGTGGTATGAGTGACGGTGAAGAGAAGGTTGGGATCAGAAAGGGCTCGTTGGTTATTATCAAGCAGGTTCGCACTCCGCATCGACTCAACGTTGACGAGATCTGTTCTTCTCAACTACACCAATTTATTTGGAAAATGGTTAATTGGTATTCGATTATTCTATCTGTCTATGTGAGGTACCCCAGCCATCTTCCCCAAACTAAGCCTGTCCTCTACGATCTGGAACGAGGAGCGAGGACCTATCAAATAGAATTCGCTGGATTGTCTGAAAGGCCGTGCAATCCATTGATGCAACGGAGAGAACATCATCGTCACAGTGCAGGACTGACTCTATTTAATTCAAATGTTAGCAGAAGTTGGTAGTCCCGGTGTTGAGCTGACCTTCGTCCGTTTGCATGTCTCCTAACTTCTCCCTTTCTTCGCATCCACAGAGGCCAAATCATCGCAAGATCGGTACTAGTCTCAGGCCGAAACGACTCTTGGAGGTCGAGGTGCCGCGAGCATGGCTTGGGAACGTCATCGGAGAGAGGCTATCGACGAGTAAAGCAGATAGTCCTGTCAAACATGGCACTGAGTGGACGAAAAGTCTGAGGGCGGGAGGGTGGACGTGGGTGTTCTCAGGAAATTCGAGCCCAACGAGGGAGTAGAAGCACATGGCGCCCGAAATGTGAAAGACTCAACTGCCGAGTGACAAGGGCCGTAGAGGTCAGGAAGGATGTGCGTGGTATGTGCGTCACGGAGTGGACAGGGAAGCACTGCCGAATCTCGAAGCAAGTTGTATGAGGATATAACGAGACGTGTCTCGAAGCTGGTAGTGGTAGCAGTCTTGCAAAATTCTGTGTGCGCGGAGGGGCACAAGTAGATCCGGGCCTAGCGTCGAGCGCTCCGAAACTTCGTATCGGCGATTATCCGAGTCTGCAATGACATAGAGGACCACTCATCGCTGGGAGCCCTTTTACGCGCATCGCATTAGAATCATGTGTGGGCGCGGCGTGTACGACGACGATTGCAATGATATATTGTGGTAAGGGGAAAGCTCAGTATGGTGGGCAGGACTGGACCGGTATCCTCGCTGTATGTAGACGATCCCGTGCGTGAGGAACAGATTGAAGGCCGCATTCGTGCCCTGAGAACCCCGCCTCCTGGCAAAAAATGGATGGAGGATGTCGAGCACCTGCTAGCTTGGGATATGGCTGCGAGATCGCATTGGGCACGCCGACAAGGACAGAGGGGATGAGTGAAGACTTCAGGGAAGAGGCTCCAATCAGGTCTCTTCTTTCTCACTTGGAGCTCTACAGCTGACTATCGACGGCGTGTACATATCCGTTTGAATTACGTCTTCAATGTTAATGGGTGGTGCTTCGCTCGGCATTCCACCAGTACTGTCCACATGTATAGGGAGCCTCGTCTGTCGCTTGAGGATGTCGGTGCCAGAATGTCGAGGAGCGACACTCGGTTTGGTTGGTCGCGTCGCGTCTGCATTCCGTACGTGCTCCTGGCTTGCGGCGTGTTAGGCCGCTATATCGGGGGCGAGCGATGGTCGATGGTCGATATAAGTGACGGGATCGTGCCATGACACGCCGATATGGACAGAGAGGATCAATGTGATTTCCGAGTGGAGGTAGAGCTTCAGGGTGTATCGAGGGACCTTGCTACAGTGATCTCTTCCATGGGTCATAACTGACACCAGCACGGTCTGTATTTATTGAGCCACGTCCGCAAGTCGGCATCGAGGAGATTTTTGAGAGTCGAGCTTGAAAGGAAAGGGTGTTGACGGGAAAGCGGTGACCATCGATGCAGCCACGAGGGGTTGTGAGAATAGTCGGGGCGAACGAGAGTCGATAGTGTTAGAGTCATGGTGCGAGCGGTACTGGGAGGCGATAATGGTCACAGTGGTGAGCAGACTTAGGAACACTTATTGAACTTAGATTTCTGGAGACTCGCGTAGCCGCGTACCTCGCCCATCTTGGTCGTTTGTGTATCCCGTGCGATGTCCTTATGCCAAATCGCGCGAGCCGCTGCGGCTTGAGGCGCTTGCTGGCAAGTTAGCAGGGCGTGGAGTCTTCTACCTCGCGAGCGGTATGATTTTAAAGCTAAATAAACTAGCTTCCGGTTAGGAAAAGTGTTCGAGGAAATACGACGACACCTTCTCACCATGTCGAAGTCAGACTCAGTCAGTTCCTTCCTTGACTCCTTCCTCCGCTCTGGAGCCATTAACCTTCGCTGCATGTCCAAAGATGTTCGTGCATCGACGAAGGCCTTCCGTCGTAAGGTGCACGGTCAGGAGCAGTATGAGATGCCCGAGTGCCGTTCCATCAAATGTCAACGCAGATCGTGGTGGGATACAGAAACTTTTGACAACATAGAGCGGC
The DNA here is from genome assembly GCA_018858115.1 of Tephrocybe rancida. Lineage (NCBI taxonomy): Eukaryota > Fungi > Basidiomycota > Agaricomycetes > Agaricales > Lyophyllaceae > Tephrocybe > Tephrocybe rancida. The sequence goes on along the minus strand of JABCKT010006724.1, from coordinate 4,688 downwards.
CTCCTGGGTGGAGTTAGATGCGCGAGGCCATGGTGACGGGGTGCCGATAAAAACATGAACCAAGACCACGTATGCGCGTTCAGTTATGAAGGCTTTTCGTCTCGCGACTCTTCTTCATGACCAGCAATCACCCCATGACTGGCCTTTCCCCAGTCCTCCTCTTGCACTGTTGTCGGCGCGCAAAGCTCTCCCCATAATGGACGCGGGCCATGATACTCGCGGACGGAAACACCAGTGCGTTCACCACGGCACTTTTGAGTACTGGCGATGCGCATCGAGGACACTTTGGGCGTGACGAGTAGTTGAGACGGGTTCGTCGATGCCGAAGGGTATGAATGTATTAGCACCAGGAGCGCCTTGCGCGCGTGAAAGGCCCGGGGTTACTCTGAGATTCAGTCACAGCGTAGTGACGAACGTCGTTGTGTTGGGCCCCGCACCACGCCACACAATCGTCTGGCTCTGCAGGGGAATCGAGGAACCGATCGTGAAGAGGGGAATTCGCATGGGCCGAACATCGGACGACGAGTGAGAATGAGGAGCCCCGTCTTTCCATTCTGGTCGCTGCTAGAAAAATACAACTTAGCGCGAGGAAGGCGGCGAAGACGGAATGTTGACGTACGGATTCTTCATAACCACAATAAACTCCCGACATGTCCATCCCACTGTGCCTGGGAATACTGTTCTCTTCGATGCGATATCCTGGGCAACAAAAAATCTTCGGGTGTCGAATGGAAATGTACATAGAGGAAGTTCTCGTGTCCGGACGGCGTCTTTCTCAACGCGTGATCCCGCGAGGTGGCTCCATCAACCATCGCTAGCGACCACAGCGCCTTGGGTGCCTCACGGTGATGAGGGATTGGCATTCCATCCTAGAAGACTTGTGTCGGAAAGACCAAGTTCATGCCAGGAAGGACGGGACTACCGAAGGTCTGTAGTCCAGGAGCCAGTACCGGGAAGATGTTCGGGTGACGGTTGGAAGCAAGTGCGCAATGCAGTAGGCAAATGCCCACAGGTCATGAAGATTGACGCGGCGGTCGGGGGCATGGCTGACTTGAGTTTTAAATGATTGGTTGGTACAAGGATAATGTGTCGCAGCGATCCACATACCTTTCCATGCTGCTTCGACGCTCGATACTTGATCCAAATCCATCTAAAATACATGCCATCAACAAAAACGTCTGGATGTGTCGAGTTGCCTGTATAATTCACTGCGAGGCAATAAACATCTGAAGCAGATATAAGTATATTACGAAGGAGAGGGCAAAAGGCAAGATGTACTCACTGAGCTTTCAGTCGTGGAAGGTAAGGACAACCGTATAGGCTTGGGTCAAAGTTTAAGGAACATCAACAAAATAGCACATACCCGTAGTTGGAGTCTTCGGCCGCACAGTGGCTGCTTCACCTAACTCAGTAACTGGCAATCACCCTTTCGCGTCTCGCCTTCAAGCGTCCTTGTATACCCCATGCTCGTTCTCGACTGCTAATCTGCAATCAACAGCGTTCAATCGATCCTTCCCGCGGTGGTGTGTGTGTCAATGTAAGAGTGAGGACCACGGCGAGGCTGATGCACAGCGATTTCCAGGAGGCTAGAGGCGAGGCACGGGGCGGTAGAGAGATATGGTGGATATCCGGCAGCGGATCTGGAGGCAGGGCAGACGGAGGCGGTAGGCTCAGGTCCGTTCGTTAGGTGTTGATAATTGGGAGTTGGGTGTCTGGGGTGGAGACGTGTGTTAGAGAGGCAGGGTTGGTTACACGCAATGGGGGGCTGTATGAGCAGCGTGTTTCTGGCTGGAATGAGGCAATGAGAAGCCTGTAATTGAAGGCAGCGGAGGACGAAGCACGCGGGTGTGATGGGGTTGTGGCACTGGAGCCTGGGAACATGAGACGCCAAATGCAAGGGTAATAAGTTGTGGATCATGATGTACAGAGAACATGTACACGGAAGTCAAGAACAAATCAGATCCGAATTTCGACTCAGTCTGTGTGCCTCGCGTCAAGCTATGTAGGTTCTTCACTCAAGCTATCATCTTGCGTAAATTCTTGAAACTTTCAAACCAATTACAACTCCTAGAAACATGCCTCCCGCGGATAATAACCTTATCGCACAGCCCGTCCTCGATGGAAAAAAGCCATCTGTCGGCAAGCGCATCTTCGATCGAGTTAAAGGCTCCAAGTCCACAAAGAGTAGCTCTGCTTCAAGCACTGCTGCTACTCAATCAATGGAGAATCTGACAGGTAAACGTCCTTCCAGGCGGTTCCATGTTGCATGGAGACTCAACGGGCCTATCTCAGCCCCCGATGGAAAGCTATCCGCTGTTAAGCGCCTCCTCGCTCCATTCAAAGGTTTCAAGTCCAACAAGAGTAGCTTCGCCCAGAACACCCCTGCTACTCAGTCGGTGAAGAATTTAGCCGGTAAGTGTACTTCATGGCCATTTCACGTTGACATCCAGACTCACCTTGCCTATCACAGCACTCGGTGCATCCGCTGCTCATCTCGCCGTTAACATCGGTAAGCATACCCACCATTTGTTCGTCATTACTCACCGACGGCCTCCAGGTACTGTCATAGCTCCACCGGCCCCCGAAGCCGATCTCAGCACTCAAGTTATTACCGGTACGCATGCCTCATTCTTCGCCATTTCTCACCAAGCGCTCACATTCTATAAAGCTGCGGGTACCACCACGTCGACGATGAATGTCGATCAACGCAGCCCCACGACCCCAGCTGGTACATATGCCTCATCCTTCACCTTTGCTTGCAGGGCGCTCACACGTATACAGCTATGGATCCTACGTCGGCGATCAACGTCGATCAACGTGGATCCATGACCACAGCCGGTTCGCATGCCTCATCCTTTACCTTTGCTCGCCGACCGCTCACGTCTATACAGATGTGGGTCTTACCTCGGTGATGAACTTTGATCAAGGCAGCCCTATGACACCGGCAGGCATGCATTCCTCATACCCTCTTGCTTGTCATGCACTCATGCCCATACAGCCACAGCTCCCACGTCGTCGATTAACGTCGATCAAGGCAGCTCCTCAACCGCTATTCCCAGCCTCATTGTATCGCAGACTGCTCTTGGTAAGCGGACATCTCTTTTATCTACCGTCACTCATTAACTGTCTGCAGCCACAAATCCTGTATCCTTGACGAACACCAACCAATCTGCCCCGCCCGGCCCCAATGTTCCTCGGGATCAGAGCAAGTTCAAAGGTCAGACAGCGTCAGATCTCACTGCACATGTGCTAACAGTCAATTGTCCTGCAGAAGGTGTCAATGTGGTTTTGGATGGCTGTTTGACAGTGCTGAGGGTCGCCAAGGAAGCCTCCGAGTGGAATCCGGTTCTCAAAGCAGCACTTGGGGGCATCGTGGCTGTCATTGATCTGGCGAAGGTATGTCCACTTGAATAGTCAAGGAGAGACATGATAGCAAAACACTCATACAGACTGTGAGTGACAACTCGCAAGATATGAAAGACACTCTGGTCCATATCCAAGGATTACTGCCTATCCTCAAAACATCTGCAAAATGGCTAGAGGGCGGTAAGGATGGCTTTGGCAAGGGAAACAATCTCTTGGCCTTTGCAATGTATGTCACTCTCACTGTTCCTTCATATGCTTTGTATGCTCATGCTACCTCAGAACAATGCAGACCCAGTTGGGGGAGGTTCAGCAGATGCAATCACATGGTCTTTTCAGGCATGTGCTTCAGGGGCCAAAGGATGCAGATACTCTACTGGATGTCTGCAAGAAGATTAGTGAAGCTCTTGAGCAGTTCAAAGTGAGTCCATCCCCTATGTCATCACTGACCTAGCCCTAACAAGTAACTATAGGTTGCTTTCTTAGTGGCAATTGAGCATGACACAAGCACAACCCGTCAGGTAATTTTTTTGTTCAATGACATGACAACTACTTACCTTGAATTAGAGAGCTGAGTTGCACAAGTTACAGACTTCCCCAACAGCAGCACATACAGCACATATTGAGTCAGACACTATTGATAGGAGGACATGTACCCTGGGTACCAGACTTGGTGTTCTTAAGGGTATTCTATCTTGGCTACAGCAGCCAGATGGAGAACCTGTCTACTAGCTTACAGGCCCAGCGGGTATAGGAAAGACTACTATTGCAAGGACCATTTGTGAGCTTGTTGATAACAGATACAATAGTGGAGATGCCACCTGGTCTATGCACCTTAGCAATATCTTGAGGTTGCCTTTAGTGTCCTTTTTTTGCTCTCGCCAGCTTGATAGTCAAGCTGGGGGGTTGCTTGTATCTACTCTCTGCAGGCAGCTTTGTGATCACTCTTCTTCATATGCAGCTTGCTTAGCAGAGGCTCTTGAAAAGGATTCAAGGCTGGCTTATGCCACTTTGGAAATGCAATTGAAGCAGATGCTCATACAGCCCTGGGAGGCTAGTGCCCCTGACCGAGTGGGCCTTCCACCTCTGATTGTTGTGGTTGATGCTCTGGATGAGAACCGAAGTGGCTCTGAATTTTTGCAACATCTGCTTCAAGCAGTTGCAGCTACACAGCTGTGAGGTTTGAAATTTTTTGTGACAAGCAGGGAAGATGAAAAGATATCCAGGCTTTGTAATACTCTCCCTCAAGGAACAGTTCTTCACTTGCAGGATATTCAAAAGCAGATTGTTCAGGATGACATTGGCTTGTATCTAACACAGAGCCT
>JABCKT010006723.1:0-22465 GCA_018858115.1 Tephrocybe rancida | reverse complement strand
AGTGATGGCGAATATCTGGAATTATGTCCATATCTGGCGATATATTGACGTATAATTTTTATTAAGAATTCCTGATGCAAGGCCGCTTGTTTTGGATGGAAGAACAAGCCAAATAACGCGTCCCATTTGGGACGCGTCAGTGACACGTGAATGACGTGTCATCGTCGAGTACTCTCGACTCATGATTATTAGTATTACACCCATCGTCATCTTGTATATGAATGCCTGCTCTGCGGGCACTTGTCGCCGAAGATCCTTAATCACTATACTGCTCATATACTTTATTCTCAGGGCTAGAGGGAGGAAGTAGTCTAAAACAGTGTCGGAAACGCTGGCACGTTCTTTCTCCGCTTAACGGGGGGATGTTGCATTCTTCTGTCCTCATACTTTATATTACTACCCTCTATACGTTATGTGTGAGATGGGCGCCTTGCGCCCGGGCACAATAAAATTGATTGAAAAAAAAAAAAAAAAAAAAAAAAAATCTTGTATATGGCCAGGGTCACCGTTTTTCGGCCCTCACTTTACATTCTTGTCCTCTGTCCTCTGTTGTCGTTATCGATGTTCCTCGCGCGCACCAGTGAAAGAGGGATGTATGTCATCGATGGAACTGGGACGAGACAGGGCAGCATCTCGGTCACAAACCACTCCCCCATGAACTTCGTTTAACCATCACAATGCTAACTGAGCTGTACATGTTATCCTTTCTTCTGGCGTTACTTGCTAAGATAAATCCCGGCCTAGTACCCAACTAATACTACCGTCTTACGCAACACATAGTTTACTGCATGCAGTCCTCACCTTGAGTATGTGTCGAGCGTCGAGCAGGCATGATTACTATGCTTCGTGCGCTATCTAGAGTGCCATTCATTTGCTACTAGTGAACTCCTTATCAGGCTAAGACTTACCATCCACACTTCCTCTTACTCTCCGAAGCAACTCGTCACTGAGCTTCTCATTATGAACGTCATTTTTCCGGGGTCCTTGCATCACATGGCTGTACAGCTAGACTCGGACGCGACGCAGACGCGCCGCCGATTGCCCGGATCCCAGTCACCCTTTACCAGGCTATACTGTACCTTTGATCTATCAAACACCTGTCATTACAGCGTAACTGTGATCAATCAACGCCTGTAGTTACAGGTCGTCACGTGAAATCCAAACTTTGGCCAAACATGCTGATTTGGGACATCGACGCGCGTACCCCCGCTTGCTGCTCCTGCGCACCTCCGCGGAATTTCTCTTATTTCCTTCCCCCCCGCTTTTCTTTGTCATCACATTCCCGATGCTTGTGCCTGAATCCTAGTCGTCGATCAATTCATTTGAAATGACAGTATCTGCCACCTGTATCGGACACGGTTCTGTCTGTTGGAATGTTTTCCTGGAACGGATCTGCGCCGGAACATACAAATTCTGCCTGAAATACTTGCTTCCCCTATCTAATTCCTATTTATGAGGCTTCTGTTGTGTCATGGAGTATCCCCCGAGTGTGAGACCGTGTTCCTGATTGATCCAACTGCCCACAATCATTAGTGTGGCGCAGCCGCTGCACTGTGCGCAAATTGCGATTTTACTGTTCTTCCGTCCATATGCTTTTCTCCTCCACATGCTTCTCACATCTAAGAACACTTGTGCTTAAGCCTTTCTACTTTCATAGCCCGCTAGGCATCTGTCTGGTGTCAAATACTTGACATGACATATTAGGAAAACATTTCGCTTTTGGGGGCCACGAGCACACGGGCTGCACCTTCACATCGCAATTATGGTGGGGGAATACTTGGGTATCAGTTTCCAGTGATTTTGCGTAAGCAGAATCGATCTGGAGCTCGGGGACATATGTTTATCTCATCGGTGTGACCGCCGTGCTCGATTTCCGCCGCAAGGTCGCGGAAAACAGTTTGGATGGCACAATATTCATCCACAGAAAGATTACTTGTGATGAATTCTATACTTATAAGTGAAAGTAAGTGCAAGAAACTGATCAACTCACTACTCTCGTGTGTTTCGCTAGTATATCTGTCTTGCCTGCAGCCGATTTTTGGGTGTTGTCTGACCTTTTCATCCAGGGTAGTGTGCGACAAGATTCTTTCTCTCGGCGCTAAAGGTAACTCTAAAATTCCCATATAACTTATACTCAAGACCCCAATTTGTTCTAGATGTTGTGCGGAACAAAATTCCTCATGAACCGTTCAGCCACACCTATGTTTGTACTTGTGTACAAGTGGGCGATTGAACCATTTTCGACAGCCTGTCACTCAACTTTCATCGTGCCCTCATCTGTCCAGAACACTTCCCTCCCTCTCCGCACTCTCGCTACACCCTTTGGAAGCAGGTACGTATGTGATGCACTGTTTGGCCAAACGCCCCCTTCAATTCACATAGGTCATCTTGTTGCTCACGCGATGCCTTCAACAATAGGTGGTCAGAAATCAGGATCCGAAGGGGGAGGGATAGATATAGGCAAGTTGATTATCTTTTCTAACTATTATTGATGCTTTTTCTCCAGCTCTTACTAATGGGTGCTCAGCTTGAGCCGCCTATGTTGGTAGACCCGATATCCAAGTTCTTACCCCATGTCCCCATCGGTTGCGACAAACTCGGAACACGGTCGTCAAACGATTCTGCGCGGGGCGACCCACCAACATTACATTATCACGCACGATGGACTGTTGTAAGGGTGGGGAGAGAAGTGGCTCATGACGGATGTAACGAAGTAGGAAATAGCGTCATGCGCACGCACGGAAAGGGGTGGGCATGTACATTTTGGTAGAAGTTGTATGTAGAGAATAAAACATATTTTACTCGATTTCTCGGAAGTATGACAACCTGCCATATATATAACGAGCAAGACAACAAGTACAGCGAAGAGATGCGGTAAGACAGGCAGAAAGAAGAAATGTTGGTCAAGGATCGAGATTCGATCGAGATTATGAAAATTGATGGCGGGCAGCCCAAAACAGCCAGAGCTCGTCATCGCGAATGACAGTGAGCACGACCCAATGTACAACATCAAGACGCTTGTGGACACCGCTCATTTGATTACAGGATGTGATAGATCAACAGCCCTGTAACTACAGCGTTTGATTGATCACCATTACGCTGTAATTACAGGGTTTGATTGATTACAGTCACAGGGTCTAGTGCCTTTACGAAGGCATGTGGACGCAGTTTGATACTACTCTTGTCCTATTTAGCTCAGGCCTGCCTTTAGTCTACTCATACGCCCAGTATTGGATCACTGATCGATGCAACTAGCGCTCGATTGGGTTCATCGTTAACGTGAGTCTCGGCCATCCTGGGTACAGTGGCTGTGTCGCCAACCAACCTTGGCTGAATCAACGATGTCGCTTGCCGTGTAATGCTAAGTAGTATTCAACAATCATTGTTGCAACGACTAAGCATGCGAGGAGCAGGGGGCCTCCTTTTTTAAGATATTATTGTCTTCATAACACGGCTATGATCTGTGAGGGACTTAATTAGTACGTCCTTCATCTCTTCTTTTTTGTGGTAGATTTTCACTGGTGCTTGAGAGGTCTAGAATTTATGTACTTGACTCAAAGTAATGAAGCTGTATTCTCTTGGTGAGCCTTCGAATGAGTTTGAACTCCACGTATGCGGGCTGACAACCTTACCAACGACACAAGTCATCGGAAGACTTGAACTGGCATGATCCCGTTCAACTGTGCTACTACACGCAGCCAGGGACACTTCTGGAAGTTTAAGCGATCCTCGTCGCCATCCCTATGTGCTCTCTAACTCAGTTACGGCTACGCAGATGTGCTTGCTTTACATGGTAAGTGTCCAGGTCTTTGTCAACTGAATCTATTCAACACGACAATACGACAATAGTCAGACGCAGCGACATTAGCCAAATCAGGCTAATGCTGCCGAGTCGTTCCCGCTCCGAGTAGGGGGGGGGCTATGAATATCAAAGAAAGTACTGTGTATCTGGATCGACCTTACTTCGTACAGGTATGTACTGGGGGTCGAAGACCACAGACTTTATCCTATTTTGCTCCCTCGGTTGTTTTCGACTTTAGTGCTAGTCTATACGCCGCCGTCAAGCATCAGCTGGATGGGTGTGCCAGATAACTTGGTCATATGGGCGAACTAGAAGCATCGTGACCGAACGCGGTTAGAAGCTTTGGCTCTGGTATATAAGACTTTGACAACTTACTGAAATTGACATCCCAGGAAATCCAACATGAAATTCACAATCTTCATCGCACTCGCATCTCTCTCCGCCTCTGCTTTCAGCGCCAACGTAGATACGTTCCGTGCAGACGTACAGCATCTTGCTGACACTGCCACGACGTGGGGAAACTCTGTATTAGCCTTCCCCCGTACCATTGGGCTGAAAACTGTAGCTGACGTTCAAGTATGTCTATCACTCTACAAACAGACGAGCTGCTAATCTCACGAGACTCCTTGTTGTTCTGTTCTCTAGAAAATTGCTCTGAACTCTGGAATAGTCGTGGATGATCTGCGTAAATTGATCTTGGACGCCGCAGTGGGGATGTTTCCATTCCTCTCAATTGAAACATGCTCACGTGTGCGCATGCTTCACCACCAGTCCGTAACAACTCCCCTAGCCGTGGCCGACGGACTTGCTCTCGTCGCACTTTTCAACCCCATTGCACAGGGCGCAATCAGTGTTCTCCAAGCCTTGCAAGATCGTAAGGCAGCGATTGCTGCCGTACCCTCTCTGGGACCAATTAACGCCCTCGTCATCATGAGAGAAGCGGTGACTCTTGCGACGACCACTACACTGGCCTTCAAGGCTGCGTTCGCTAAGTCTGTGTTCACCGTAAGTGTGGTTTGAGGTCCTCGATCATGATCATAATGCTGAATAGCTGTACTTTGGGCTACAGGCAGATGCTCTCGATGCGTGGATCCTTCTCTGCGACAGCGTTATTAAAGTGGAGAATGCCACGATCCTTCTTTTCAACAGCGTTTGATGGCGAGCGGTAGCTATAGACGGTCGTCAAAATCATTCCTATCTCGTGTATCCCGACACTACTCAAATATATGTACTACCAGTTCTTTGCCCCCTTGTTCTTGGTTTGAACAGACTTTGTCGTAGTTTTCTCCCTCAGTTGACTTCGACTTTACTGCTAGCAAGCCGTTTCGCGTTCGCCGCTTTCGAGCATCGGCTAGACGGCTGTGCCCCCGAAACCGCCGGGGCCAGATAACTCGGCATATGGGCGAGCTAGAAGCATCAAGACCGAACAAGGCTAGAAGCATTAGCTCTGTTATATAAGACTTCGACAACTCACTGAAATTGATTTCCAAGGATATCCAACATGAAATTCACAAGCTTCATTGCACTCGTATCTCTCTCTGCCTCTGCTTTTGGCGAAAATGTAGATACTCTCCGTGCAGACGTAGAGACTCTTGTTATCAGTGCCACGTCGTGCAGCAACGCTGTGTTGGCCTTCCCCCCTACCATAAGGCTGGGAAGTGTACTAGCGGCTCAAGTATGACTATCACCCCACACACGGCGGAGCTGCTAACCTCACGAGACTCATTGTTGTTCTATTCTATAGAAAATTTTAACAGCCGCTGGAATAGCCATGTCTGACCTAGGTGTGTTGGTCAATGATGCCGCAGTAGGTATATTTCCGCTCTTATCGATCGAAGCTTACCCATGCATTCACATGACTCACCGCCAGCTCGTGACAGCTCCCCTAGCCGTGGCCGACGGTCTTGCTCTCGTCGCACTTTTCAACCCTATTGCACAGGTCACGATCAGTTCTCTCCAAGCCTTGCAAGATCGTAAGGCGGCGATCGCTGCTCTACCCTCTCTGGGGCCAATCAATGCCCTCGTCACCATCAACAGAATTCTGGCTCTTGCGATGAACACTACATTAGCCCTCAAGGCTGCGTTCGCTAAGTCTGTATTCACCGTAAGTGTGATTTGAGGTCCTCAATTGCGATCGTAATGCTGAAGAGCTGCACTTGGACAGGCAGACGCTCTCCACGCGTGGAACCCTCTCGTCGACAGCGTCATTGAAGTGGAGAATGCCACGATCCTTCTCTTCAACAGCGCCTGATGACGAGCTGTAGAGGGCGGCAGTTAGACTCATTCCTATCTCAGTATAATCCGACAACTTTACCTATATGTACCATCAGTTCTTTGCCCCCTCGTTTTCGGTTTGAACTATTTCTTCTTTCCGCAAGCGATGTAAACTTTTACAATGTATCTGGGCTCTTGTTGTGTCAATGTTCACTTACGTGTGTGGGGTTCAACTCCCCAAGACTCCGTGTGTTACGTGACTTTCAAACTCTCAGATGCAGAAATCTGGCTGCGAAGGCTCAGCAGTGTACCGGATCTTCAATAAGATACGCGCAGGCACAGTCACGACGAGCAATTACTAGATGTAGAGATTAATTTCTGGTGACACAGGTCTCATTCGGCGCCACATGTCAAACTGTATGCATTACTTAGCACATGTATTCTAAACGACCCAAACAGCATCAGAGTCATCTGGTACTTCAAAATTCTGTATACGGGTGCCAGAGTTATCGATAGACGGGCCCTCTAAAGACGAAGCGACGCCAAAAAGCGAACAAACAGCACAGGATGAGGAGGTCGAACCAGGCCCCAGAGTGAAGTATCCCAGAAAAAGGCGCCCTCTCTGTCATTTTTCTCGGTTATAGTACCTCTTTCCAGTAACATACAGCGAATATATACAACATGGCGAGCGCTGTGTGAGGCGTCAGCAAACGAGGATGTCACGATGGTGGCGAGGAGAAAGTTCGAATCAGGACGAAGACCACACGGTTAACGTTTATTATAAGTGCATGATCTGAATTCCTTGCCGATTTATTTCTATGACAAATTCTGGGTACATTCACCCACGACCACCTATATATGACCCTCTGCCACTGCCCCCGCCTTGTCCAGCTCGCAGTCATGCTGGTCACGACCACGCCACCCAATGAAGTGACGCCCGGCAGTAAACCCCTTTTCAAACTTCAGGAACTCAACGTCGGATTATCGGGGCTAGACCTCGCATTTGTCGAGAGATCTGTTGCGTTTCTTACAAGGCTGCTACTCGTCTAGTGCCCTGTTTTCTCAGAAAGTAACAATGAATCTTGGACAGCTCTGCATCGTATGCTTGGAGTTTTGAGATACATCTTAGAATTCTAGAAGGGAAGGGAATTGGTCCATGTCAGGTCGCCAGTGGTGAGTCCTTGTTAAGCGGACTTTGTTGTGTATGTTTTTAGCATCCCAGTCAACCACCGGCATTCCCACTCTTTTGTTGCTCGATCGTACGTTAGGTGTTCGTAGATGGTAAGGAAGATGTTCGCTATCGTTGCATATCAATACTTCCCCCACCAACGTTTTGTGCGTATGCTTGAGAAAGCCACAATAAGTTGTCAATACCCGTAGGGACCCCATTCGGGAGCTGAAGAAACGGTATACCGAGACAATTGGGGACGATCGTTGGCCTGGGTATAATATGTTACGTTATATCCAGCCGAAGCCTTAAAACCACTTCACTAGCCGAGGCTAGCATCGGAAGTGATTGCAGAATACTGTCCCTAACGACATCTCCCAAAGTGTCGCTCGCTAACACTCCACCTAGCGTCATGCCCAACATCAGAGTTATAAGTCCCTGGTAGCGAGCATGCGTCAGGACCTTGTCAAGGCGCTTCCACGTCTCTTTAAGCAACAGCACATCGTGAAGATCGAGCATAAGAAACTCGATCCCTACAAACTTCAGCTCACGCAGAGGGGTGGCGGGTCCACACTCCAGAATGGTGAGGGCACCGTTCAGGATGGTAAGGATGGGGTCACAACATGTATTAGTTTCCTCGAATGTCAATGACTGTAGAGAAGGAAAATCCAGGCCAAAGCCCACGTCTAAATGTCGTCATTAGGGGTAGTCAGAGGCATCTCCATGGAGCAGCGACTTACAATTGACGTCGAGGTTGAAGTTTGAACTTCTCAAGTATAGATGAGTAAGCGACTGCTGCGACCCACGAATAAGTGGAAGGACATCCCGAAAGGATATGTTGCAGACATTCAAGGTGACGAGTGAGTGCTGAGTGTCTATAAGAGGTGGAAGGCACGAGAGGTGGTCGACAGTGAGATGGTCAAGCTGGCATGTCGTGCGTTTGATCAGGCCCGCATTGACCTGTGCATCTATCTGGCCTGCATCCAGAAACGTCCAAATCGAAAGCCTTTTTAACTGTGTGCACGACACAATGAACCGAATTGGTAGGTCCCGCAGCCAGAAGCATTGCAATGAAACGACTTTTTGAAAGCAGCCGAGTATTGCGATTTGAAATGCATATGGGATACCCAAGAATGACTCCTGGGGGTCAATGCTTTCAAGTTCGAGAGATTGGAGGTGGGAGAGCATGCACAAAACCGAGGCGATACGAGTGGCGTCCTCGGGCGTGAGGCGAGATATGCAGATGCTCATAATCTGGACGTGGCTCGCCAGCTGCGTGTGAGATGCCAGAATGCTCTCGAAGCTTGCATTATCAGTCTCGGCAGTCAGGGTTATGGTTGCAAACAAGCGCCGCTGTACATGTGGTGTGAGGGCACTTGCGACAAGCGCGCAGGACCGTACCGCCTGCAGTGACACAGACGTATTTTCTTGCATGAGCAGGTCGAGTATGAGATCGATGACATCAAATGGAATGGGATTCATTCGACGATATGTAGCTCTGGTATCGGGTGCTTGGTGGAAGTCGAAAGGCGAGCAGCACACCATGTTTATAAATGAACATCAAAGGAAGGTGACGAGTTTCAATGTCCGTTTCTAGAACTGAAGAACTAGAAGGAGTGTAAGCCGCTCAAATAAGTGTCTGTGATAAGAACCTCCACTAAATCCCTTCAGTACGAGCTATCCGAGACTCAAGTCCGCACTGTGTCTGTCAAATTGGCTTGCGGAGATCTCCCGAGCACCAAATTCAATACTTCCAGCAGCCGAGAGGTCCATAGTCTCCCTCAACCGATCGACAACCGATAGCTGCTTGCTCACGAGTAGGATGACCATAGGAATGTACATTCCCTATCATTTGCATGAGTAAGAATTCCAATGAACGACAGGAGGAATAGCACGTACCACGGTAATGTTATAAAATGCGCTCATCCCATAGGATGCTATGAGCAAGCCAAATGTGGGTGTATTCAGAGAAGAAAGTATAAGATAAACGATCTGCAAAAGCTTCAGAGTTTGTTTGGCATACCGGGAAGGAAGTTCGAGTACTTGGACAATAGAGTAAGCCGAAGCCGATTCAGCGAGGACGACCATAATTCGCTGTCCAGTTGACATTGAGACTGGGTCGCAGACTCCGTTGTCTGCGCGTCTTATTATTGTAGTGAAACGTCGATGGATCCTGGTTATAATTAATACATAGGAGCTACGCCGAACGAATGATTCTCGTACCACAATTTATGAAGAATCAAAATGGTCGCCACCAAATTAGTCGAGGCCGAGAACGTCACTGTGATTTGGCCAATGTATATCGAAGTGTTGTCCAGAATGCGGTGGGCCATAAGTACCAAATATATTATTGTCGAAGCTTCAAGAAGTAGGTAAGTAGATTGTAGCCGAGGTCCGAGCGCAAGTGCATACTCGCGGATCCCAAAAATAAACAGCATGGGATAATCATGACAATCCGTCCGCGTGGGAGGGGGTACAGCACCCAAGCCCTCCATATGAGCACAGAATCGTTGAGGAGAAGCTGTGATAGAGGTTGAATACGAGGTCCTAACCATCAGCACCTTGGGGAGGATATACACACCTGTAGCAGAATATTCGTACTTGAGACAAGTGCATAGGTATGTTCGTGCTCCTCCACCTGCACGAGAAACGCGGTGTCTATCCTCCCAGTCTGGTCTACCAAAACTCCCCTGACGATCTGGAAGATCTGAGCGGTGACTGCACCCCAATACCCCGTCACTAGGACGAACGTTAGTATGTTCGCTCCATACAGCAGCCGTCGGGGTTTGGATGATACCCCTCTCGTACTGCGGTGTTCAATTAGCATCTGGACCAAGGAAAAGGAGGCGGGAGCAAACGTACATAATCGTTGTGCTTGATAGAGCGAATAGAACTATTGATACTCCTGAGTACACCGTTCAAGAAGGAACTGGCATAGCATGACGAGTGTATGTACCGTACAGCAAAGTCGTCCCAGTAAGTAGCCCTACGTTCGCGAGTATAACCGTCCCCGCATGCTGTAGGAGTTCCCGTTCTTCGAGTTCCATGCAGGATGTCGTACCTGGGGCAGATTTGAGTCAGGATCTTAAACACGTCGTGGGAAAGGCCATTTTATAATACAATGATTAGGCAAATGCCAAGGTGATCAGAAGAAGAACCAATCAAAGCTCCGTTGAGGCGCGTGCGAATACGACCGGCAATGGCCGTCGATATCATTGCTGTGCGGGCATTTGAAGTGTGAATACATATCCTAGTACACCTGCGATCTGTTTCATCTAGAATTCATGATTAACCGTGCGAAGTACAGAGAAGGGGTGAGTGCATTAGCATCAAGAAGCACTTCCAGAAGCTAAGCTGAGAGGCTAATCAGGGGCCGGGGTACAGCATTTGGCTGAGTGATGATGAGTGCGGCCGGGTGGGCATTTCGGTGTTGATGCATGATGTATTCAATGCGATTGCGGGGCTATCAAATGATCTGAACGGAAGGGTAGATCGACTCCTTTCGTTAAGCTGATCATTATCCTGAGGTTTGGAAGAAATTCAACGAGCGCTTCATGAGAAATCCGATTTGTCGACTTTGCCTGTCCGCGACTGTACATCATTCACCAGTTAGGAACGTAATCGAGTTGGCTTACCTTACGGTGCACCAAGTCGACACGACGCTACGAGTTCAAGGTAGCCTTCAGGAAGCCAATGTCACGACTCACGATCAAGAGATCTGCCAGCGCAGACCAGTTATCTGAATGCGATCTGATTGCGATAAATTTTTAGTTTTGATTTGAATTTCTACGGGCTGCACGGCGTTTTTTGGTGGGCGCGGAGAAGGAAAATCGTAGGCGTCTGAGGTCCCGCCTTCAACTAAGTGGAACCTACTAAAAAAGGTAAATGACGCCGGGACGACGTCACCTTGCCCCACTTCGAATTCACGGTCACCTCCATGCATAGTACAAATAGATGATTTTCTAGCTACAATTGCTGATCAGTTTTCTGAGATTTCAGATGTCTTCCTAGTGACTGACAGAGTTGTGATGAGCTTTTTCTGCTTGGGGTGAATAAAGCCATATTTTCCCATAATCATAGTTGTGAACAAATAGCTATAGAAGGTGTCATGCTAGGCGCGCGTTGTGGTGGTTGAGTCGTTGACGGTGGTAAACATGTGAAACCACTTTCCAAATTGGGACTTGATCGTGCTTCCATCAGCCGGCTCCAACAAAACATCGGGCTCCATACGCCTACGATTTTCCAGTTAGCTGACAACATTCCAGGAATCTGAATCAAAGTCGAAAAAGTGATTGGAATTCATTGGTTTGGTCCGGTTCTGTCCAGGGTTCAAAGTCACGGCATGCCAATGATGTTCTTCCTTCAACGACCACTGCAACCATACCTATCCTGATCGTCTGAGCCTGGTATGCTTCAATACATTGGCATGATGGACGACACCGTGCAGTTGAAGCGCTAGAAGCTTGCTCGTCCACTTGTCCACGCTATCTCAACACCCACCACCGCCTCTCCACGTATATCCGCCTGGCCCGCTTCCTCCATCTTGTGCGTCTTCACGTCTACACACTCCTTTTGCACATTCTAACGCTACCTGCAGCATCGCATCGCATCCGGGAGGCTGTATCAAGACATTGACCCTCGGCTCGTGGAGGATCGCTGACACTACACGAGGAGGAGGAGACCAGCCAGGCCAGTCAATCTGGACGAAGGTGAGCTTCACGGCTTCGAGTATCTCACTCACTGACATTACTTGCAGCAGTCGAGGTAGCTATTCGAATTTCCGAGCACGTCGAGTTTTCGAGTGAGGAAGCTCGGTGACGTCAAGGGGTTTCCGTGGACTGCGAATGGTGTGAGAAGCTCGATCGCATGCCGTAGGCGTTAGGGGGCTGCCTTGCGTCCTTCCTTTCTCCACTATCTTCGCACTCGTGGCAGAACATCAACGGGGGTTAGGGTTACTATACAGTGGATATGTTTGGTGAGTCGTCACAACCCTCCAATTACCCTCGTCCCCATCTGACAACATCCTCCACCAGATTGTCGCTCATCAAGGCGACTATTCGGCATAACATTGACAAGACTCCAGCGTGTTCAGGCCTCGACCTTGATGACGGAAATGGAGAGTCGGCCTCTCCACCTGATCGATGCCTCGCCTCTTTGCCTTAGCACTCGCGGGAATATGATGACGAGGGGGTATCTATAATCAACAAATCATGACGCGTGGCATCTGGTGGGTAATTCCTCTGTTTCACCTCGACTCCATCTAACAGTTCTTTGCCTCGCAGGATCTTCTGATACTACATCACCACCTGTCACCGCCTACCCTCCTGGCTGCGACCGTCGCGCTCCCCACTAACGATACAAGGGGTAGTCAAGGTGACCTTTGGGGCTTCTTGATATACTAAGCACCCGCTCGCGTCAACGTTCCAGTAAGCAAATCATTGCCCGTCCTTCCCGTTGCCTCCCAGCTGATATTTCGTCCTCCCGCAGAAATGCTGAACTACGTCAGGTCCTTGCTAATTTGGACCCAGTGCTGTGGGGAGGCAGACACGAAATTCATCATTCTGTCATCCGTCAATGGATGGGATCGATTTCAATTTCCGTCATTCTGGGCGCCCTCTCGCTTCGCTCCTTCGACCCTCATCATGACGCTTTTATCAGTCACGGTCAGTCTTCGGAAACATTTTGGATGAATTTCCTTGACTTCTGACGAGTATGGCTTTGCCATTTTTCAGAAATAGGCAATACCGCAGTAATCCAGGCCAACAATTTAGTTAACGAGGTGCCTTGTGGCACGAGAGCCTTTTTTCTTCACTCCTCGAGGCTGGGTGCGTACTCACAGCACGGTCCCTACTTGTTTTTGCTAACACATTCACAGAATAAAGACGCTATGCAAGAAACCAATGCGACCATTCAAGTTGTCAAGCCATTTTCAAGGGGTAGTGAGGCATATTTTCTTCCTTTACTGTTTGCCGCCTTATGCTGACTCAGGATCAGGTGCTGTCAATCTTTGGACGATGAAGAAAATTCCGGGTTCTGACTGTTCCACTACCGGCTCACAAATGCCCGCTGTTGAGGCCAATGGAGATGTTTAATGAACCTCAGTGTTGAACGAGGGCTTGGACTGCAACCCTGGGCCAGGTGTGTTTCTACAACAAATTTTTACACTTCCATCTAACGTTCTTCGTAGTAAACCTACTGCTGGGCCCAGCGAACCCCTCAGGAACTCGCCGCCCGCCTCCATGTCTCGACCTCAACCTGCCTCGCCTCCAAATCACGCCAACGCGCTCCCTGCCCGCCACCACTTCAAAACTCAGGTGACGATGCCCATGCGGAGGCTTAGAGCTGTCGAGGTACAACGGGGGTTGGAGGTCTCCAAATTAGTGAGAACACCACGGTCCATGCTTCACCGCCGTGACACTGCCCCTCCTCGAATACTCAACCTGCCCACCTTGTCTATCCCGTGGACTCGCTGCTGGACAAGTACCATGACCATATGCGGCACGGCATCTACCACAGTACTCAGTGAGTCATCCACTTCCGTGACTTTTATTATCCCACATCTGACGATCCGCCATGCTAGACATCTTCAAGCTGGCTGGAACCCGCCCCCGCCTCAACTCCTTCATTCTTTCGGGCGGAAGTGCGTTCTATCTTTGCAGTTCCCATTCCACATTCCGATGCGATCGCAACAGGACCTCGCAATCGAGTTGATGTATCACCTATATTGAGTTGATCGGGTGTCACTGGTTGAATAAGAAGGAATAGGGCATCGGCGAGGCGAGGCCGCGCATGAGGCGACGTATCGATTCCTGGACTTTCGGGTCATGGGGGATGGTCGATGATGTATGACGGGCGAGTGGCTTGGTAAAGGAGTAAATCTTATGAACGAAGGTGAGCTTCAACGGCCGCCAGTGTTCTTTCTACTTTCTGACATGGCCTGCAGAATCGCCTCTTCAGCTCGTTCAACGCATTGAGTCGTTATTGGTCTTTGCAGAGGAAGCTCAGTGTCATCGAGACACCCATTGGATGTGGAGGCCAATGACATGCGGAGGCTGGAACGCGGTCAATCCATTGTCGCCCTGGTAGTGCCCTGTTAAGTAAAGACGAGACAAACTATTTGCCACAGTGGATCAAAATTGATTCCAGATGATTCCTCTGACGTGATTCGACCAAGTATGGACCCTCGAAGCGCCGGCCAAGCCTCGTTCCAACCTATCGTAGATTTGAACTTCCTGAAGGATTTGCACGATTTAAAGGTCTAAATAGCACTTCTGGATGTGGAGTGCAGTCCTACGCTTATCACTCACTGTGCCTCCTAGCCTCTCCACCCCACATTTGCACCACAGAGCTCAATGGGATGGCATCAGAACTCGGTCCGGGCGACTGCTACTTGACCCACCCTAAAGCGATCTCGATCCTTCAACATTCACGCGTTAGGTACACGAGGCCAGCTCTCTTCAACTTGACTCCCGTCGTCATTGCACTTTCCCGCCATGACCAGCATTAAAGCAGTATCTGAACTAAGGGGTTTGTATTTCGCCATTCCCAATTGAAAGTAATTGAATCCTACGTGCAGCATGCCCGGATTGCCAATTGGAGGTCGACATCATCTTGGAATCCTCAGATGGCGTTAGATTTGCGGCCCATGCGCAGAACTTGGAACGCTTCAGTGAGGGGTTTCCTCCAGCCTCATTTACGTCGTCATCGTCATCGACGAGCCCCGTGGTCCAATTGGAAGAGAAAAGCCAAGTTGTCGAGCTTCTGCTTCAGTTTATGCACCTGAAGCCGCAGCCCGACATCGAAGCCATCCCGTTCCCGATCCTTGAAGAGCTCGCTAATGCGGTCGAAAAATACCTCATTTTCAGTGCGATGGCGGTCTGTCGGATGTGTATGCGGTACGTAAAACTCTACGAGTGTGTGCAACATCGTCCAAACTTAGTGGTCATTCGATAAAGTGATCAAGCTTCCTCGCACGCGATGCACGTCCTCGGATACGCAGCGAAGCATGGCCATAAGACACTCGCGAACCAGGCAGCAAAGTATACGATGTCCATGGATTTTGACGTCGTAAAACGCTTTTTTGGTACCGACTCTCGGGTCACTTATCTTTGGGTAAGCAGTACAAAACTACATACCTACTCCGCTCACACACAAACAGCTGGCGTACAGAGAGCCCTGGATAGCTGCATTGCCATCGGTTTACTCGGAAGACCCACCGAGAGGTGGACTACATAAAGGCGGGATATCGGAGTGCGAGTTGTGGAAGCCTTTCCACACCAGGGTTTTGCACGACGTACAATGCTCAGCATCGCAGATGGCACGCTTTGAGGCGATTGTTTCGGCGAGGGTCAATTCTGACCTGGCGTCATGCGAGAGGTGTATTGAAAGGGCACACAGGTGGGTCTCCCATGTGGAGAAGGAGATCGGAGAGGTTCCGCCATTCAGTGACTACTTGTGATCATCCTGCGAATATATGACGTTGGTGATTGAAACATCTTCCACACCAGTAACATTGTGCTTCTGCATCGATAATTGATATTCGCTGAGACATCAAAATAATATAAGAAGTGGAATTATTGCAAAGAGGTGCTTTGCCGGGCGACGAAGTCATTGCAACAGGAAGCGCAGCCGATGCCTTTTGTTACGATTGTACGGTGGGTTATGAGTGTTACAGTAGGGAGCGCAACCCAGTTGAGGTCGGCATTGTGACCACGGTCACGTAGTTCCCCTTTGGCCACTATCGAACTGGGAGTGCGAGCGTGCTTTTTTGACCGCGCTCTACCACCGTACACGCTCAGCCCTGTTCCCTACGCCACCATGGATAGCTGAGATGGATTCATCGGGACCCCCTGTGTTCGATCCAGCCCGTGTCCTGTGATCATGAACACCCAAGTGATACAGTGTAAAATTTTACAATTTCCGTATGGCGCACCTACGTCCGATTGAGTCAGGTTTGTTCGGACCAATTTGCGTACCGGCGTGCCCACAACTATTTGGGTACGCCCACCCTCAATTGTAACAGCAGATTGGCTTCTCCATGTGCATTTTGGCGGTGCACTCATGGGGCTGGGCCAGGAACTGATCCCAGAGCCTCTAAGGGGGTTACATAGTACACAGTAACACCCCTAACGCTATGTATTTGTTCTGTATTACACATTAGCCGGACGTGACCGTTCTACCTTGCAAAGCCGCTACGGTGACGCCACCCCATCTATGTGCATCATTCGACCCAATACATACAAGTATGGTTGACACTTTCTACAATTCATTCAGGTTCATTCGGAGGGAAAATGACAATCCATTAACAGGATAATTCTATTTATGAACCCCTCGAAAATTGTGAACCTCATGGATAATCCTTAGCAACTACGATTAATTTATGTCACGTTGACTGGTGAGGTACTCGTATCGAGGCATTCATTATCATGAGCTGAGTTGCGCTCTGCACAGCCAACTCGAGTCAAGATGCATCGCCAATGCATTGCGACTCGCCTCTCCGCTACCTCTGTGTCTTAATGCAGCCATGCGATGCAGCATTACACCTTAGCCGAGCGTGACCGTTCGACCTTGCAAAGCCGCCACCTTGACGCCGCCCCACTGTCTGTGTGCATCATTCGACCTAATACAAAGTATAATTGACACTTTCTACAATGTATTCGGGTTCATTCGGAGGAGGGAAAATGACGATCCATTGACGTACCTTGATATTAAAATATAATTTGTCCTTATCAGATCAACCCAGAGCTTGACCCAGAGTAAAGTACGTTCTTCCACCTCACGAGTCTCTGTTCTTTTTGAGATTTGCTTTCGCAGGCACTAACATCTGAGAGCCCATAAAAGACGGCGTGATAACTGCAGAGTAAATCAGGTTCTCGCAACTTCCACTACCCAGTACACTCAACTAACAATGAAGTTCATCTCCCTCTTCATCTTCGCTGCCGCCGCTGTGACCTCTACTCTTGCTGCTCCAGCCGAGCTCGAGAAACGCGGTCTCTCAGCCTATGTCTGCGAGCAAGGGTGAGCACTTCTCTCACTGTCTGTGTTTTCTATATCACTTACCAACTCCTGTACCATACAGCAACTTCACAGGCCGCTGCGTCAACTACATTCCGCCTTGGAACACTTGCGAGCCATTCTCTGCCCTCGGTCTTAACGGATTCCAGTCCTGGGGCCCTGGACAAGGTAAGTCGACGCGCATCGACAGATAACGTGAACGTGAACTGAAAACTCAACTTTAGGCACGACATGCTTGTGGTATACCGGAGGAGGCTGCACTGGCACTCAGTCGGGCGCGGTCAATTACCCTGGATACACACAGGTTCCTGGATTTTGGGCGTTCAATACGGCGTCGTTCAAGTGCTGGAACTGAGATCTGGGAAATGTATTTGGGGTGTTGAATCAATAGCGAAATGTATTTGTATTTGTCGTGCTGAAACTATGACTGCCCTATCCCTGCCCTGGTTCGCATTCGAACCGAAGACGCGACTTAACAGACTATGTTCATACATTTTTGTAGTGAAAACTAGACGAGCACTAAGTAGCCCTTGGACACCTCTGTTTAGCGGATGCTCAGACGAAAAGGAATTGCGGTTCTTTATCTTATCAGGATAACTTGATCGGAGTAAGCGTGCAACTGTGGAATCAAGATGCCTCACTCTAGTTAGTGCGGTGCGCACTGCCAAACCAATCTTTTAAAACTCTTCAGTCCCTACAAATCGACAGCCCTTCTGCTTCCAGGTTCGATCGTTGAATTTCTCATATCTTCTATTTGTTGTACTCTGCCACTCAGTTGTTGCTGCTCGTATATCTGGTGTAACTGGATCACTGACTCCTATCCTGTCACACTCCCCTGAAGCATTTCATCGCGAGATGAGCATGTGTAAGAACGCTTCTGACAACCATCCAGAACCACGAATGAGTTTTTACAGTGGTGTACCACGTTCCCGAGGCTCCAGGTGGGAGTAGCGCCAGGGTAAAAGTCCAGGGTGGATGGCGGTGAGTATAGGACCATCGATGGCGGTGCTGGTATCCGATTTTCTGAGGTATAGATAGATGACGGTCGCTATTCCCTTCATCCGCGATCCTGGCGACTCCTGGTACGGACTAACAGTGGTGACTTGGAGCTTCTTCCGGCGGCCTACATGGGTTCGGCTTCGGGCGTCTCTGTTGGCCGATCAACATCATGCGGCAAAGGATGTAACAGTACTTTCTCACAACTCGTTATGGGCGTTCACACCTTCCACCCGTCACCTCCAGTGACAAGTACCCTGCAGCTGACTTGTCTGCATCTCCTTGAACACCTTGAAACATGGATGAGAGGGGCTTAGTCCCGGACGAGTGTCTTTAGGGATGTGCTCAGGGACTGTAGGCTAGGCCAGAGCATGAGAATAAACACCTCGAGCTGCTAAACGAGCATGGTCGTTGTTAGGAGGACATCAGCTAGACCGACCTCAAAGAGGTGGTAAATGGATGAAGCACTGCATCGACTCAAAGCGTGAGTTATTTTGGGTAGAGGAAAGAGATCACCTCATAAACATCATTGCCGAGTGTCGATCGCGTCGGAAAAGAGTCGTCCCCAACAATTCCGATCGCAAATCCGTTGATTTACGGCACCCATCTCATGGTGTAAGTTTCAAGGAGTAAGATTATGAAAAGGACTTACCTGTCTGTAAACTGTGGATAGACTGTTGACTCCGATTAGTTACACTCTGCGTGTAGTCTCTCCTGTTGCAATGTCAGCAAGAACAAAATGACAAATAATAGCGTAGTATATACAATTGAAGAGCGAGGGACAGGATGTGTTCCATGACACTGCGTGCGTTGTGTGAGTGCGGGGGTCCGAGAATGTAGCAAAATGGCGAAGATGACAGCGACATGGACAGACCTAACATTGAGGGAATCGGTGGATGGTGAAGATGAAAAAAACTTTGAAGAGTGACGTCAGTTATTGCTCAGGTCGACGACTATACAAGATAAGATCAGATAACGCACATTGTGTCCCGACTTCTGACGCCCATTCTTGCGCGCTCTTAGACAGACTTGGCACACAGTGTGAGATGCACGCATCTCCTTTGTTTCCTGAATCATATTTAGATCACACCCATGGCTCCTATATCGGGTGAGCCTCGACCTCTGTATATCTTGGTTCTTCTTGCTGTTCTTTCCTCTGCTTCACGAGTCCACTGTCCGATCTGGCTGGATGGTACTCCCGCGGGGTATATTGACTGTGTAGGCTGAACGTTGGCTGAACGTTGAGCACGCGAGACAATTGTTCATTGTATCCTCTCTTGAGTCATATTTTTGTAGCTTATACAACAATACTGTTACTTGAATCGTGGGTTTGAGGATTCACACCACTTGTTTGGTGAATCAGTATTGGGGTGCTTGAAGCCTGGTTGCCATTCAATGCAATTAGACACGAAGAGAGCTTAGCGAGCGACAGGGGAATAGCGGCCATAAACTGATATGGCTTAATATCCAAATTAGGAGGCACATCGTCTCCAACTGGGGGCAGTAGGACAGCAGATCAGACAAGGGTTGGGTCGTGTAAATAAGACACCACTGAACCTGGATGGGGGTGTTGCCAGATGTGAGGATTCATAATCGACTGGAAGATAATATACAGTTATAGTTTATGTAATTGAGATAGGCTATGTTCAGCTGACTTCAGTTCTATCCTCCGGTTGGTCTCGATTAAATGCGTCAGAGGAGTGTGACAGGATAGGAGCCAGCGACCCAGTTGCAACAGATATACGAGCAACGACAACCGAGTGGCGGAGTAAAACAAGTAGAAGGTCTAAGAAATTCAACAATCGAACCTGGAAGCATAAGGGCTGTCAGTTTGTAGGGACTGCAGAGTTTTAAAAAATTGGTTTGGCAGTGCGCACCGCACTAACAAGAGTGAGACATCCAGATTCCACAGTTCCACGCTTACTCCGATCAAGTTATCCTGATAAGATAAAGAACCGTAATTCCTTTTCGTCTGCGCATCCCCTAAACAGACGTGTCCAAGGGCTACCTAGTACTCCTCTAGTTCTCACAAGAAACCCGTATGAACACGGTCTGTTAAGTCACGTTTTCGGTTCGAATGGCGAACCAGGGCAGGGATAGGGCAGTCATAGATTTGGTAAGACAAATACAAATACATTTCGCTATTGATTCAACACCCTAAATTCATTTCCCAGATCTCAGTTCCAGCACTTGAACGACGCCGTGTTGAACTCCCAAAATCCAGGAACCTGTGTGTATCCAGGGTAATTGACCGCACCCGACTGAGTGCCAGTGCAGCCTGCTTTGGTATACCACAAACATGTCGTGCCTAAAATTTAGTATTTCGGTTCACGTTCACGTTCTCTGCTGATGCGCGTCGACTTACCTTGTCCAGGGCCCCAGGACTGGAATCCGTTAAGACCAAGGGCGGAGAATGGCTCGCAAGTGTTCCAAGGCGGGATGTAGTTGACGCAGCGGCCTGTGAAGTTGCTGTATGGTATAGGAGTTGGTATGTGATATAGAAGACACAGACAGTGAGGGAGGTACTCACGTGCCCTCGCAGACATAGGCTGAGAGACCGCGTTTCTCGAGCTCGGCTGGAGCAGCAAGAGTAGAGGTCACAGCGGCGGCAGCGAAGATGAAGAGGGAGATGAACTTCATTGTTAGTTGAGTGTACTGGGTAGTGGAAGTTGCGAGAACCTGATTTACTCTGCAGTTATCACGCCGTCTTTTATGGGCTCTCAGATGTTAGTGCCTGCGAAAGCAAATCTCAGAAAGAACGGAGGCTCGTGAGGTGGAAGGACGTACTTTACTCTGGGTTGATCTGACGAGGACAAATTATATTTCAAAATCAAGGCACGTTAATTGTGTGTCATTTTCCATTCTCCGAATGAGCCCGAATGAATAGGAGAAAATGACATTCATACTTGTATGTATTGGGTCGAATGATGCACACAGATGAGGCGGCGTCACTGTGGCAGCTTTGCAAGGTCGAACGGTCACGTTCGGCTAGCGTGAAATACATAAACTATTCAGTAATGTAAGGCACTTCCAGAGCCCGGCCCAGCTCCATGGGCAAGCCAATTTCCTGTTACAATTGACGGTGGGCGCACCCAAATGATTGTGGGTACGCCCGTACGCAGATGGGTCTTAACAAACTTGACTCATACGTACATGAGTGCCCCCATATGGAAGCTGTCAGCTTTTACAATGTATCTGGGCTATTTGTTGTGTCGATGTTCACTTATGTGGGTGGGGTTCAACTCCCCAGGACTCCGTGTGTTGCATGACTTTTAGACTCTTAGACTTGCTTCTAGATGCGGAAATCTGGTTGCGAAGATTCGATAGTGTACCCAGTCTTCAGTGAGGTATATGCAGGCACAGTCGAGATGCACAAGTAATAGAGGCAGAGATAGACTTCTGGTGACACAGATCGCGTTCAGTGCCACCTGTGTAGGCAAAAGTACATGGATTCTAAACGACCTAAAGAACATCAGAGTCATATGAAATTTCGAGATATGCATACTGGTGCCAGAGTTGTTGATACACGGGCCTTCTAGAGAAGAATATTGGCAAAAAAGGGAACAAACAGCAAAGGATGAGGAGGTCAAACCAAGCCACGGAGTGAAGTTCCAAGTATCGCAGAAAAAAGCGGCCTTCCTGTCATTTTGCTTAGTGGTTATGAGTCCTTTGTTTACAAAGACTCGTTCTTTTCTACTGTCAGTACTGCCATTTTTTTCCACTTCTGTCCCGAATTCTGTTCATGCGAGAGATGCCATCAGTGATTGCATCACTCAACCCACTGTTCTCATCAATTGTCCCGAATTCCATTCACACCGTGGGAACCCTATTGATGGCATCACTCAAGCCACCTTTTTTGCAAGCCTGTCCCGAATTCCATTCATGCCGTGGGAACTCTATTGATGGCATCACTCAACCCGTTCTTTTTGCAAGCCTGTCCCGAATTCCATTCACACCGTGGGAACTCTATTGATGGCATCAGATGGCATCACTCAACCCATTCTTTTCTTTTTGAAAGCCTGTCCTGAATTCCATTCACGCCGTGGGAACTCTATTTATTGATGGCATCACTTCACTCATCAACCCGTTCTTTTTACAAGCCTGTCCCAAATTCCATTCACGCCGTGGGAACTCTATTGATGGCATCACTCAACCTGTTCTTTTCACAAGCCTGTCCCGAATTCCATTCACGCCGTGGGAACTCTTTTGTCTTTTGCTTACGTATGATTAACCCACCTTTTGGCACGCCTGTCCTGAATTCTTGTTGTCAA
>JABCKT010006722.1:0-22497 GCA_018858115.1 Tephrocybe rancida | reverse complement strand
CACTTATTCTAAGTCTTTCTCGACACTAGCTTTTCTCGATCTTATCTATTGCTTGTCTTATCTTGTGGTTCATTACAGGTTGCCGTGGCCCTATGACCATAACCTAAAGCTCTCCCTTTCTCATCCAATTCGATTCAATATTGTTCTCCGCCCATTCTCCACCACCTTATCGGTGACAAAATATCTAGATTCTGGTTCTTACTGCGCCATATTCTTTCATATCATTACAAACCAAAATCCTCGATCACAAAGCCTACTGCCTAGCGTTGACCTCGAGCTATGAGCTTCCAAGGAACCCATTCTTAGGACGGTGAGTGCTCACCCAATGTCTTGGCAGCGAGATGCAGAGCTAAACTCGTGACCCTTTCCTAGCGGCGCAAAATAAAAACTTTGATTTCTTCCCAAGCCACCAACCGGACAAGGCTGGCCTTGATTATCTACCAATCGAAATTCTTACCAACATCCTCTGCTATTGTATTCCTGTTAGCACGGAGGAGAGCTTTGTGCACCAAATTATGCTCCTTTGCCATGTCTGCTCCTTCTGGAGAGAAACTCTGTTGGGAATCCCTTCTCTATGGAAAACATTATCGTTTGACCTTGACACCAATCATTGCAATACCTATGATCTCCAGCAGATCATGGACTTTTTCTTCACCCACGCCAAGGACCATCTTTTGTCACTTTCCGTGTGCTCATTTGGCGAATCGAACCAAACCAAGGTGTACAAAATCCTTGATCACATCTTTCCCTTTGCGGCTCGTCTTCTGCAGCTCGAGGTAGAGCTCGACTATATCGACGATATTCCCTTTTTCCAAGAGAAGGGGGGACTGTTTCCCGCTCTTGAAAACCTATCCATATCTATTTTCGGCCGCGCAGGCACTGTATCGGATGGGCTCCCAATCGCCGTTTTTGATTCGGCGCCTGCCCTACGTACCCTCACTCTCGGCATCCTGTCGAGATGTTTGCGCGAGCAGTCGCACTTTGCTTGCTCGTGGCACCAGCTTACTCGTTTGGACTTCGAGGATCCCGTCCATCCAAAGACCTTCTACGACATCATCACCCAATGCAAGAGCCTCAAGCAAGCCCTTTTTAATATCACCGCAGACGAAGGTGACGAGATCGAAGAGTTCCCTCGTCCTGAAGTTATTTTCTAAGACCTCTATGATCTGGAAATCAGCTTTGAAGATGCCTTCAAAGACGAGACCCTTTTCCTCAATCTTGCCTTCCCAAACCTCCGCTTTTTCGAATTGCGCATCGAAAAGACCGATGAACCTGTCACATTCACAACCATTCCTCCAGGTATCAACCCTGCCTCTCTACGCTGACTTGAACTCTCCGGGCAATACCTTTCGATGGATATCAACACGGTGCGGGAGTATTTATTCCGATGCTCATCCTTGGAGACGCTCGTCCTATATCTGTACTGGATCTCACCAAACGAAATGTTCCGTGCGCTTAAAAATGCGCCCCTGCTGACACAATTATCGACGTTCTCTCTCGGCGTCGACGACTATTACATGAACAATTTTGCTGATACTATGGGGATCACGGAAGCTGCAGAGGGTTTTGTCTCGCCGTGGCGCGAACGTAATAACGGGGAGAAATATATGCAGATATTCACCCTGATCAACTGTTCAACCTCGCCGATGTATCATAACGGGCCCATGTCGAGAGCCACCGCCATGTTTGAAACAGAATTTCGCAAAGATCTGCAAAGATGGCTTTATGACGAGTCCAGCCAACCCAACGGCATCCTGCTCGACGTTGACTATTTAGGGCCCATTGACTTTCTTCCATATGATTGCTATGACACAGAAGGAAAGCCCTACATTGACGATGATACTGAACAGTGAAAGGGGATAACTACATACCAGATACGAATCATTCGAGCTTCCTCTTACTAGTACTTGATTCATTGCCTCGGTGGCCTCTGAAATATTTCTTGCACTCAACGTTTAGTTCCTAGGGGTTTCATAAATACATGCGAAGGAAGATCTAATCTACATACAAATCATACAAGGACCCTACTCGCCTTGGGTCTCACCTTACGCTGTCTACTGGCGCGTTGATCATTGCCACCCTATGATGGCTTGAAAGCAAACCACCGCCGGGAACTCCGTCGTCGGGGGCGCCTGATGAGTACACAGGTTCCTTACTCACCGGATGTCGAGTCTATATCGTCGTAAGTCCCAGTAAGGGCACCCGTGAACGCGAGTCAGATTAGATGGTGGTATCTGGTGGCGCTCACGGGTTGGCCTACCGTGATGCCTTTTGGATACCTTCCGAAGTACCTATATAGTTCAGCGTCATACACGTTAATAAATTATCATGCGAGCCGTGCACGGTTTGAAATACAAGGCCCGATCCACCAGAGCCAGGATGTTCAGCAAAGCGTTACAAGTACAAAACCATGTCCATCTCATCCATACTCGGATGCAGACTAAGTGAGATGTCACGGTCGTAGAAACCACGAGCTAAGCATGTATTAGGATCGTTCCAGATATTTGTTTTCCACTCCATTGCGCTTCAAGGTTTCCCGGTCACGATGGTTTAATTGCCAACGCGGAATCAACACGGTATGGGTGAGGATGTAAAGATATGCAGAGGCAATGTCTCGAGGAGCACAGATGGGAGTACAGCCTCAGAAGACCTGGGCTCCTAGGACGTAGAATGGATCAATTACGAGCCACTACGACGAGGAAGGAGAGAGACTTGAAATACTCATGATCGTGGGTGAGAGGCTGAAGGTATAGAGTAAGAGCATTGATTGTCCGGCTGTCCGTCCGCGGCGATTCGCATGAATGTTCCTTGCACATGCATGGCCACGAACATATAGGTTCCTGTAGCTGAAGCCATCGCCTATTGATCCATTTAGTTCATTTTTTACCAGAATTTCTCAGAAAAGCGCGAGAACGTACTGCATTCGAGCTCAGTGGGCTGATTATAGGTTTCTGTAACTGAAGGTATCGTCTATCGATCCATTCAGTGGTTCATTTTTTACCAGAATTTCTCGGGGGTACGGGGTTTCCCCAGCTTGATCGAGTTTAGACTTGCCAGTGGGATACTAGAGCCGAGTCCACCAGCAAACTTGAACGTCCAGGCAGATTAAGGTTAGCCTGGGTTTCTCATCCAGGACCTGGTGGAAGACATATGGATGGCCACGGGCCATAGTTTTGGACTTCAGGATCAGAGCAGAACATGATTGTCATGGTCAATGTTTTCGGAAGAAGGTGCATGTGGGAAAACACGCTTTCTCCTCCTCTTTCTTCCTCCATATCTCTATATACATCACAACGATATCATGCACCGCGCCTTTGGCTTAATGCCACTGCCACTCCCATTATGATTCTGCGCAGTTCTCTCATCGAAGATATGTGCGTGATTGGGCTAGCTTGATGAACGGAAGAAACTGAGAAGCAGGAAACGAAAAGAAACTTGAACACGGCCCACCGCTTGACCTTCCTTCGCCGGTTACGCATTACGGCACATGTAATTCAACATACTTTATGGGATCTGACATGCTTTATGGGATCTGCCTGGACTTCGTTGCCCTACTGGTGCGTCTGACTTTCGGTCGCCCTGGTAGGTCATTCCTTGCTCATCTAAACTCAGGATTTTCTGTTCTTCAACGTCCTTGCCGGAGCGAAGATCCTAACACAACATGGACACCATCAGCATCGCTTCCTCACGTCCTCGGCAACCTGAATATTTGCACTCGCTGTCCTCGCGCCCCAACCAAGCTCGGGCCCACCTCATTATGAAGCTTTTGCCACTGGGATCAGGTCTTAGACCAGGAGGTGAAGGTGCAGCAGGTCGTGCTGTTGAGGACGGTGTGCCTAGCTTGGGTCCAGGGTATGTGAGCATCTTTCTTGTCCTCATGATGAGATATTGGTGTTGTTCTTTGGGGGCTACAACTTGTTTGTTTCGTTTCGCGTGCGGGTTGGGTGGGCTTCGCTGATGGGTTTTTTTTTGGGGGGTGGTATCTCAGACGCATCCTTCACGTATGGCTGCTTGCGCAATTGGTGGGTGATGTCACTTCAACAACGATTGTATTTACGAGCGGTTGAGCAGACCTTTCGTGGGGCATAGTGACGTCATCCAATCCATGTTATTATTCTTTTTTTCAATTACCAAATACCCAGACGATTTCATTCGAACATGCTATTATCTTTTCGCGCGGACACTCCTCTTGATTCGTTTACTGCTGTACCACCCTTGCCTGTCTTCAAATTGTGCTGCTGCTTTGGTTTTCTATATTATTATAACCACCCCCAGAACCCGTACTGATTACCCTACCCTTGCTCAAGCAGTGTCGCTACACATCGCGATCTGCGACCTCGTCGCATGGGAGATGACCAATCCGAGTCACTTCCTCTAGCAAGCAAGGGTACTCGATGCCGTGGGCTCCCCCGCAGCCGTAGCGTGGGGGCACATATGTGGAGGAGGGCGCAGAGAAGCTGCTCGACTTTAGGAGAGGATGCCTACATGGAGCTTGCGACCTTCGGACGCTGGGGGTGAGAATTGTCAGAACATTGTACACGCATAGGTACGTTTGATCTGCAATTGTGAAAGTCACTGACTGACCTGGTTTGTAGGCCTCGTCTGAATATTGTCCAATCATTGTTACAGGTCATTCCTCCGCCCTCACTTTCTTCTTATTCTGGGACCACGGGTCCGAAGCTGTCGAGACAAGCCTCACTCCATACTTAGAAAGCTGAGATATTCTGCGTAACGCGTGGTGCGTATCCTGTTCCTCCATCATTGTGTGTGACTGACCTTCGATAGACCAGGATCTTCATCCCCCGGTATTTGTATTGTCACCAGCACGGCGTTCGTCCATGTTGCTGTCGACTTAGCATGCCAAGCGCCTCGTGTACCACACCATCATTGTCGAGCCCTTCTCCAGCAAGGGCAAGTTTAGTCAGACTTCGCTAGAGTCCCTCTAAAAAAAAT
The DNA here is from genome assembly GCA_018858115.1 of Tephrocybe rancida. Taxonomy (NCBI): domain Eukaryota; kingdom Fungi; phylum Basidiomycota; class Agaricomycetes; order Agaricales; family Lyophyllaceae; genus Tephrocybe; species Tephrocybe rancida. Next base: position 17,544 of record JABCKT010006722.1, on the reverse strand, counting down.
TGGATCCTGCTGATAATCGGTGGGGTCTGGTGGGGCTTCGTGAATACCGGACCACGGGTGTTAATCGGTCGAACAGCCCGCCCCTACACCATGCCTTGCCGGCGAACGGCCCTCCGCCAGCTGCGCCACCAGGAGCTCGCCGATTATATCAGTGGACTTGTGTATTTCGCCTTGGCATCCACAGGCTTTTTCACGTAGCCCGCCTGCCTAGGCGCGGGGTCTCATTGGTCACCACTTTGCGCGTAATCCAGGCGAATGTCCCACCTTCACTTGCATCTTCCTGGAATAAATGTGAGCTCCCTGCAATGCCTCGAGCTATCTAGTGGGCAATATCGCATGGATATCAACATGGTCTCCCACTTTCTCACCCGATGCTTGTCTCTGGAGAGTCTTGCCCCATAACTCCCCTTAATTTCGCCTCACAGCCTCTATCTTGCCCTCGTAAATACGTCCCATCTATCGAGAATCACCACATTTATCCTCTATCTCGACTTTTACAATGGACCTCAATTGGATCCCTGCTACTCCAAGCCGCAACGAAGATGTTTACATACATGAACTGGCCTTGTCAAGCTGTGAACATTTCGCCCCGTTGTGGTGTCAACACGAGGGTCCTAAGACTATGCATCCTTTCACCCTGGTACAGGCCTTCCCTGGAGCTTACATGCGCTGTGGTCACGGCGCTATAATCACAAGTTCCAATTGGGCTATCAAATCGACTCGAATGCTCCTCGCTGAGCTACAGAGTCGTCTGAAAGGAGAGCTCTACGATGAACATATATGACCCGCTGAATTCAAATTAGATGTGAAATTCAATGGAAGAATTAAGTATCTTTCTTTCGATACTTGAAAATTGAGGTTAATACCCCGGGTGATGGTGTCGATAAAGGTCACTACTGAAACATATGTACAACTGGTCACCACAACGGACACGGGTGGGCTTTTGGATTCATGCAAGGCGTTTATATAATTGTTGACCGTACAGAATAGAAAGTATCTCCATTTTGAACTGGCAGTCTCAAAATGTTGATACGCTGCATTCGTTTGTTGACGTGTTGTTAGGTTTTGCGGAGGTTGCCGCCGCTTTTGAGTTCTTTTATTTAATATTTAGTACTCGGTCTTCACCAATTTCTATGAGTCAAGCTTCATTGTTACCCGTCATTGCACACATCGATCTCATATTCTCTTCCTCGTACAATACACGCACCAATGACCTCTATAACTAATCCTCTCGAAAATTGTTCGGTCTCTCCGAGTCAGTGAATTTTGACACACGTGTCTTGTAAATGCCAGCTCACAGGCCCCGGGAAGCTCCCCTATGGGTTTGACGGGTTTTTAACGTATTTTAGACCCCAAAAATGACCATTTCCTTGTCGGAACTTAACGTATTTCAGGCCTTCCAGTGCCCAACCTTGTCAGAAATTAATGTATTTCAGGCCGCCGGCGAGATTTTTCTGGGCTTGTTGGCGGCTCAAAGCAAAATTTTGGGAAGGAGGGGGGCTGGTGTACGTCCGTAAAGAAATTATGCCAGATTAATGGTGAAATACGTGTACGCGAGCGCAAAATGTGATTTTCGCGTACATTTTCCTGCGTGGTAAGAAGTTCCCACGGTAATTCCTTGTCGATGTTAACGTATTTTAGACCTAACATTAACGTATTTCAGAGGCGATATTGGCAAAATTTCCATCAAACCCCAGGGGAGCTTCCCGGGGCCTCAGCTCACGCGCTGTGCCCCACTAGCGTCTGATAACAAGGGTCTTAATGAGATCTTCTACAGGAGTTTATGCCCCAATATCCAAACGAATGTGGCTACAATCAACCGCCTACCACCCGAGATTCTTACTATCATCCTCAGTTATTGTCTTCCCTGGAAGATGGAAGATCGTTTTAGCTCTAGGACGATGGTACTTTGCCATGTTTGCTCAAGGTGGAGGACTTCTCTCCTAACCCTCTCATCAATATGGAGTGATTTGTCATTCGATTTTGATACCATTCATCGCACCACTTATGACCCGCGGCCGACGGTGGACTTCTGGCTCGCTCATGCCAAAGAACATCCTCTGTCTCTCTCCCTGTGCTCATGCGATGTAATGAGCAGGATTAACGTTAAGAGGGTTTTCGATGGCATAGCCCCCTTTGCATCCCGACTACAGGAGCTCGACATCGAGGTCGACGACATTGAGCAAATCTCCTTCTTCAGCTCCAAAGGGGGTTCAGTACCTCTCCTCAGGAAACTCGAATTATATATCGAGACTCGAGGATTTAAAGAACCAAGTGAAGAGACTCCGATCACCGTTTTCAATGCAGCACCAGCTCTCCATGACGTGAAGCTCGACATTCAATCTGAACACCTAAGCCAACAGTCGTACTTTGCCTGTCCATGGCATCAGCTCACGAGCCTGGATATCGACGGGCCCATCCCTCCAAAGACCTTCCACGACATCTTCATCCAGTGCAGGAGCATTAAACGTGCCTTTTTCACGGTCGGAACCCCAGATGACTCGAATGAGGTGGTGGACTTTCCACGTCATAACACAGTCTTTAAACACCTCTCCGAGCTGAAACTCAGCATCGAGGGAATATTCAAAGACGAGACTGTTTTCCACAATTTCGTGTTCCCGAACCCTTGCCTTTTCGAGCTGCACGTTGAAGACTCTTCCTGGCCCATTATCTTCAACGCTATCCCTCCAGGCATCAATGCCGCCTCCCTGCAATGTCTAGAGCTCACGGGCGATCAACTTGTGATGGACAACAACTCGGTGAACCAATATCTGGCCCGCTGCTTATTCTTGAAGACACTCATACTCTACCTAAGCAGAGTCCCACCTGGCAGCATCTTCCGTGCACTTACGGTTGTGCCCCTTCTGTCTTGAATAACGAGATTTGTGCTCTATATAGACAGGTGATGGCAGAACAAGCTGCTTGCCGACGAGACTACGTCTGCCTGTGATGATTTCGTCGTGTTTTGGTGTGATCAAAACGGGGCTGAGGAAAATGGTATGGAGGTCTTGACCTGATCCGGAAGTCAACCATGCACCATTCAGACCCCTTTACCATGCAGTTAGCCTCAGAATACATGGAGGAATATACTGAGGCGCTGGACCATTCCCTCCGGATATGCCTAGAAGGAAGGCTATACGACGAGTCCACACGGCCCCGTGGCTTCAAACTTGACGTGGCATTTGTGGGGGTCATCGAATATCTTGTGTACGATTCATATGGCCCAGCGTACGTATTTGAAGGAATGAACTTAGCAGATGATTAGGGGCCTCTTACTTAAGTATGGTATGTATTGGACAGTAGTAAGTGAAGAAGTCAACCGATTCAGGGATATGGAGAGGTAAAGGCAATGTGACGGTACCTAATTGCAGGGTGTTGGGGCAAGCGATTCAGATTTCCCACATCAAAATAATCATCTATGTAGATGCGAAGTGAATATCCTTAGCCCGTGGGCAGCAGTCGTATTCGAGGGCGTCTTGCCGTAATTTGTTGGGAACTCTACCATTGCGACTCCAGGTCGACTATATTCGGGAGTGGCACCTTTTTAGGTGCCGTACTACTAATCATATGCTTTTGTACTGCATCGCTTTGACACGATCGAACATGCATACAACCAATTGGCATTGTACTCTCTGGTTAAGCAGTCTATTATGCAGGACAGGGATCAAGTATTATACCACTTCAAGATTTACAGGACTTCAAAAACAACTTGACATCAGGTGATTACAGGACTTTGGTAAAGAACGAAAAAAATTAAAGTAGGAGGGTCTGGATGTTGGCCGATCTCAACACCAGAAGCGCATGTCTCAAATAATATATCCTTGACTTTCGAAGGTCTCAATGGCTTTTATGGCAGCTGCTTCCTGAGCGCCACGCTTTGAGGCGCAGGCTGGTCCAGGCACAAATTCCACTCTGCCTACTATACAACAGAGGAGTCGAGGTCAGAACAAATAAGGCGAGAACTACTTACAAAACAATGTGGCTGTCCAGTAACGGTTGGGAGGAGGGCCAGTGGGAAGATACTCGTACGTAACTGTGTGGCAAGATTTCATTGCGAGCTTGTTGAGATCGTATACATAGCCTTTGTGGATGTGAGTATGCAACACTCGAGATGATTGGAAAAAGGGGACAAACAGCGTTGGGTGGCATAAGTCAGGGCGGAAGGAATATGATCTGGCGGCAATTTAACTGGTGCACCTGGTACATCTCCGAGAGCCTCGAGAAAGATGTGGAAACGACGAAAATACAGGTACTGTCGGAGCACGTCCTCAGCCGTGGAAGCTTGACGGGACTCCAGCCCGACCATCATGTGGCCTTCTGGCTCCTTGATCAAATCTTTTGGGGGCTCCCCTCCCTCATTGATAGCCAGAGATACTTGGAAAAAGGTGGCGCACTGAGGGCTAGGATCTGATCAGTAACGTGGTCGCAATACGTAACAGGGTTGCATATACCACTTGACCTCTTCACCAAAAGACGCATCGCTGCACAGATACTTACATAAGGGGCATCTGCGCTTTTTGTTATCCATGTCGCCTGTTTGTGATGTGAGTACAATGCCCATCATGATTGTCACTCCAGGTCGAACAAGGTGACTCCACACCTTGGATGTCTGTTGAAGAAGTTTCTCTCTCCCTGTGACTTCAAGAAGAGAGAGCGTATATTCTCCTCTATCCACAATCTCATGGCCCAACCGCTTGCGAAATCGTAGCTTGACATAAGCATCAAAATCCTTGAAACATGGTCAATGTGATGGTTTGACTGTCTATGTTGAGAACGACACGTACCTCGGGATTCGAGCACTGATCAACGGGCACGGGTATTCTGTTGTTCATCGCGTCGACAAAGTGGAGAAGATTTACCGTATAAGATAGGTGGTGGGGGATACAGCTTTCGTACATGTCCTGGTACATGCCGACAACCACACCAAGCTAAAGTGTCAATTGATTAGTTGCTGAAGGGTTTGCAAAACACTGTCTACACCCACTGCGAAATTTTCACGGAAATCATTGATTTGTTCTTTGTACTGTGCAATAGCATTCACAATTTCTTTGGCTTTAAAGAAGCAAGTCCAATGGCCAGCTTCACGTACGGTCTTATTGATGTCCATTTGGAGATTGAGTAACTTTCTGTGTTTGGGGTTGGTTCATGAAATTAGAAACAACGTGTAACATACCCAGTGAAGTCATGGCATTTGGCAGTGAATTCAGTTGGGAGGGGGCGGTCTTGAGGGAACGAGCGAAGCTTTTTCCTGATGGTGATGATGACATCGAGCAATTTCTGAGAAACATCCTTGAAGTCTTCAGCGTTCTTCCAAACCGCCTGTTATATCACAGTTTAGCAACAAATTTGGGTGGGACTTGACACCAGTAAGGTGCTGATACCAACTGACCAGTATTGTTTGGAGTATCTTCACTACAAGACTTGTTGCAGTTTTGAGTGGAGGGAATGCTACAATGTCGCTTGCATCGCAAAGTGCTTCAGCTGTGGTGATAAGATTATTCAACCACACATCCTCCGAGGGGTGGGACCTCCTTGTTGTTCTGATAGCAACAGCTGTTGTAGACGACCACACGGACCCAACTCTGTGGTGAATGTGTTCAATTGTAGAGGGAGCAGCCATGGGTGGGAGTGATTGTCTGGAGGCTCTGGTTATAGGACTTGTGCAGCCATTATGCTGTAGGTGGGAGTTTGGTTGCACAGCCGCAGGCTGCCTCATGCACATTTGACAAAAAAAGAACACTACATGTGCTGATGGCTAATCACCAGTGAGGTAGTCAGACTCGGAGTCACATCAAAGATCGGACCGTCCATCCTGTGCAGTTACCTTTTATTTGTATCTTTAAATTATTGAATGTCCACATATATAATATCTATAGAAATATACTCACATGCCCAGCTCTACATGTGTGCATCTAACGATAACTTAGTGGCCTTGCGACAGAGCTCATCAAAAAAGGAGAGCATATCGATGGATTTCCATCCAAAGTAATATGAGTTTTCCATACACATTTGCTTACTGTAACAAAGGGGCACTCAGCAAGATGTAGCAGGGCAGTGTGTCATAGTTCGGACGCGTTCTGGCAAAGATGGTCACGTGGGCAATCAAGGGGTGCAGTGGTTGGAGCTTTTCTTTTGAGAACCCGGAACTTCTTTATTTACGTGTTGTTTGGCTTCCGGGAGGTGCCGAACGATGCCCACTTAATTTTATTATTATTGCAATTCTCCAATGTTCTCCAACACCAATATTGACATCACCCACGACGCAAGGCGACAGCCAGCTGCTGTGAAAGTCGGTACGATGGTCATGGTTTCATCCTGAGTATCTGTAAGTGTCCTTTTTTCCTCTTTTGCCATCTTTCTTTTTCTTTGGTTCTTTTGCAGACCGCACAAGGACTGCATCTTGTTTGTTTTCGTACTTGGGCTTTGGCAAATTTGGTGTCGTGCAGGCAGGATTTTGTCAAAACATCCTTTTATATGGCTTTTACTATTAGAGCATGACGTCGCCGGCAGAGTTTGCATTTGCATTTTCTTTTGCTTGTGGGCAGGTGGGCTCAATCCAATCTTCCTGGGTGATGTCTGCTCACGCTTCGTAGGCATAAACCCCAAACCATATCCCGGGAGCAGCTGATAAAGCCTTCTCCACAGTTCGGGGGAATAGCATTTTTGAGTAGATAACCGTATCTACAACAAGGGAGAGGAGGGTGGGTGATGAAAACATTGTAGCAGTAGATGTGTCTATCACGAATCCACTGTTTAGCTCGTTCCTCGTGCCCCTGTATTGACAACTCACCTAGACAGAAATCACTTGTTGTGGATCATCCCTAAGGAACGACGCCACTCAGATTTCTGTCTAAGTGTGCCTCCACGTGATATCCACACTGCATGGTCAATTGGTCGGGTACAAACCAAAGTTTGTACAAGTCCAATTGGCCGCACAGTGTGAATATCACGTGGAGGCACACCTAGACAGAACTCTGAGTGGCGTAGTTCCTTAGGGACGACCCACAACAAGTGATTTCTGTCTAGGTGAGTAATTAACATGTGGACTTGAGGGATGAACTAAACAGAGGTTTCGTGATAGGTACACTGCAGCTACAACACTTTTGTCACTGTTGAACTCCGTTATCCTCCTTGCAGTTGTCATTTTGTTAGCCCCTTTTGAGAAAGCAGACCCATATGCATGGTGAAGATGACACGCAAACACAGTCAGCCACCCGAGACAGCACGCTTCCATCGGAGACAGCGTCTACACAGCAAGCAAGTGGTTCTCAACAACTCAGAGGAGGAACAATTAGTGACAAAACCCCTATTGGAACGAATGGACTCGATAGAGACACCCTCGTTGCAGTCAAGCACCTTGTTGCAGTCAAGCGCCTCATTGAAGAGTACAGAAACGGGAAAGAAACTGACAAGTACCAAGTTGGGATCAATATCCTCGGGATCATTGGCGGGTCCTCACACGCCGCCGGCGATAAAATCACCAGTGGGAAGAGCTATCTCCGACTCCTCGATGATATTGAGAGGCAGGCAACTGCTCACGCCCAGCGTGGAGAAGCTCACTTCCCTCGAAATGAGAATACAGCCAGTGCTATTGGGGAGAATCCAAATGGAGGAGAAGAACACATTGGCCAACTTGCTGAACTGAATATCATCACCCATGAGGATAGATCCCATCACACTCCCCAACAAGATCACCGATGCTCCCTTTCCCCAGAGTCCATTGCCTATGAAGCAGACATACTTATCAAGGGAGTTGATAGGAGACACCGTAGACAGACATACGTCGAAGATAGCACCGACAATGATGAACCCCAGGAAAAGAAGCGCATCATTGACTCAAAACTTCCCTGGTATGAGAAAGAGAAGGCAGCTCGAGCTACAGCCAACCCCACAACTCAGTCTACAAGAGAGACCCTTGAGTACTTTGCCGGAAACATTGACCAGATCGTGTTCAAAGCCGGGAACGCCCAGACTGCACCCTCAGGATTCCCTTGTTCCGAATGGGTCAACATCGTGCATGGCCGAGCAGTCAATCTCAATGTCATCATCAGTGCCCTCCATCATGTTGCAACTCCAAAAGAGAATCGAGGTCGCATCGGCGACCATGAAATCTACCTCGGAAGCGATGACCCAACAAAGAAAGTCGAGACCTTTGGGCAGTGGATTATTGCCTTCAACATCTACATTAAAGCACTCATCTTCATGTTCCCGCATCGTGAAAGTGAGGTACGGAAATATAGCGAAATCATTCAAGACTATTTCGCATCCAAACATGTCAACTCTCACAAGTGCATCATCAAATTTGATAAATCTGTTCAGAGAGAAGTCGCAGGTGGACAAAAGCTTCTTCTCACAGACTGGAACGAGTTCAGACGTCTGGAAGGCGCGATGCTCAGCCCCGATGGAGCCAAGTACAATAACACCACCATCAATGACGCAAACGGAAGCAAAAATAGGTCTGGCCCCAACTGATCGGGTGGCGGTGCCAGCAGAGGCATTTGTCGGTGCTTCAACTCAAAAGGTGGATGCCCCTTTGACGACGGCTGCAAGTACCATCATATCTGTTCCAAATGCAATGGTTCTCACTTGGGATCTGACTGTAACACCACCAAACCTTAAGTTCAGCAACGAGAAGCTCATGAGGCCCAAGTATCTGCGCTACAACTACTGGAACGCAGAGACACCATTCAGTTCAACAACTCTCATTGATTGGACTCTGACTGCTCCTCCTTTGCCCCGTCCCCTGTCTGCTGAACTAGAGAATATATCATCTGTCACCACGATCCATGAACATCCTGAGTTGTTCAAAATTGTCACGCCCATCAATGTTGACCAACTCAAAGCAATGTCACTGAATCATCCCAACCCCCCGTTTGTCACATCGGTACTTACTGGTCTGTGGGAAGGATTCTGGCCCTTTGCGGACACTCACCCTGGCGAATACCCAGACATATGTGACATGTTGCTTCCTATGCCGATCGACGAAAAAGAGGCAGCGTTTTTGAGAGAACAGCGTGATGTCGAGGAAGCTGAGGGCCATTTCTCTGCACCCTTTGGTCCTGATCTTTTGCCGGTGATGTACTCTTCTCCAATCCACACCGTTCCCAAACCCAGGTCCGACGTCCTACAGCTTGTAACGAATCAATCTGCCAGTGAATTCAGCCTAAATTCCATGATCAAACATAGTGATATTGTGGGTATGCCACTGGACAACATGTCCCATCTTGGGGCACAGCTCATCGCCATTCATGAGACGTCAGATCACCCCCTCATCTTATGGAAATCCGACGTCTCAGAGGCTTATCGACTCTGTCCCATGCACTATCACTGGCAGTTGAAGCAAGTCAACACCATTGACGGCATGAGAAGCATTGATCGTAACAATGCTTTCGGAGGTCGAGCTTCTTTAAACATCTGGGGTGCAGTTAATGGTCTTGTCATGTGGGTCGCGAAGTACGTTGAATGGGTGACCTGTCCACTCACATTCAATGATGATTCTTACAGAATCTCCGACCTTGGCGACGTAAAATTGTATAAGCCATATGGTATCGAAATTCCTACCGACCAGTGGAAGCTATTAACTCTCTGGGACAAGCTTGGTATCCCTCACAAACATTCTAAGCAAGTCTCTGGAGCACCCATCACTATTATTGGAATTGAGGTTGACCCAAACAAGATGATGATGACTCTGCCTGCCCAAGCGAAGCATGACTTAATTGGTGAAATTGGTCACTTCATGGTGCAACCAAATGGCAAGTCCTTGTACTTCAAATGAAAGGATTGGCAACAACTTGCAGGCTGGCTCAACTGGGCATTTAATGTCTTCCCATACCTGCGCCCATGCCTGGCAACATCCCAACCACGACTTTACAAAAATCTGGTGTAATAATATGATTCAACAAGATCTACTCTGGGCTGCTGAGCGGATCAATCTCTCTGATGGCGTGCACCTGCTCAAGTCTCAAGCTTGGGGTGAACGCGACACAGATGTGGTGATATACACAGATGCATGCCTCTCGGGCATGGCATTCTGGTATTCGAAGACGAAGACTTCTTTGCATTATGAAGTCCCTTCAGGTACACCACAATCACTCATCTACTACTTGGAAGCCCTTACAGTCACATGCGCCATACTCAATGCAGCAACAGACTCCTTCGCATTAAAAATCCTCATTTATACAGACAACACCAACACTGTGTCGATGTACAACTCTTTCCACGCCCTCCCAATGTACAACCCACTTCTCAAGTTCGCCGTAAACGCTCTACTTGATGGTGATCACCAACTTAAGGTCCTGTACGTTCCGGGTGAGCTGAATATTGTCGCGGATTGCCTATCCTGCCACAAATTCCTTGATGCACTGGAAGTCGAACCTAGCCTGAAGATCAACTCTTTTGAACCCCCTCGAGAACTGCTGGGGGCACTCAAAAAATGATCCCTTCTGGCATCCGGTCCAGACAACCTGTACGGGAAGTTTGAACACGAGAGCAACTGGTTCATGAAAGAGCCATCGCTTTAGGTTTGGCTATCAACAAAAACACATTCCACAACTACAGCTCAGCTCTAAATTCATATATCAACTTTGTTCATATGCACCACCTTCCGTTCGACCCCACTCCAGATACATTGTTGCTTTTCATGGTGTATATGTGTCACCACATTAAACCAAAATCCGTGATGACTTATTTATCTGGAATATGCAACCAACTAGAAGATTTCTATCCTCAGGTCAGAAAAAACCGACACTCCCCTCTCGTCACCAGGACCCTCGCGGGTTGTCTTCGATTGTTCTCATCCCCAACATCTAGAAAATTGCCACTCACGTGAGACAATCTCTCACGCGTGGTTGAACATTACGCCACATCAAAAGACTTTAATGATTGTCTCTTCGTAGCAATGATGCTCACTGGATTCTATGGCCTATTGCGACTGGGCGAGCTTACTCAGGCTGATAACCCTGACCTTCATGATGACCGAAAGCTCTCGAAAGTCTGGACTGTCGAAATTCGTGATGACGAATTTGAGTTCTTCTTACCTACCCACAAAGCCAACCCATTATTTGAGGGCAACAGGATCATTCTAAAGAAACAGACTCACATCACTGATCCTTACCACCACTTCAAACACTACTTCAAAACCAGGAGTGCGATGTTCCCTCTTTTGAGAGAACTCTGGCTTACTGCCAATGGTACGCCTCCTACAAGGTCTTTCTTCACGCATAGACTGGCAAAATTCTTCGAGAAAAATATCGCCGGCCAGTCCTTATGTGCGGGGGGAGCAACTTTCTTTGCTGAAGAAGGCATGCCACCATACCTTATCCAAGCACTTGGACGTTGGTCATCGGATGCATGGCAATGCTATGTCCGCCAAAACCCGATCCTGATGCATGGCCTCATGTTTGCAAGGTGCATGAACGCAGATCTGGAGTGAAGGCTCAAACACTCAAACATTTATGTGTGCGACCGTCCATGCATCTCTTTTTATTTATTTATTTACTTGTACTACCATCCATGCATCCCTTTCGTTGTGTACCACCACCCATGCATTCCTCCACTCGTCTGTTTGACTACCATTATGTACAACCATCTATGACTATTCATCATAGGGTTTCTTTCTTTCTTTGTCTTCTTTTTTCATTTTTTCGTATAGGTGCTATATGGATATCTACTCAAAAATATCATTACCCCGAACCGTGGAGAAGGCCTCATCAGCTGCTCCCGGGATACGGTTTGGGGTTTATGCCTAAGAAGCGTGAGCGACATCACCCAGGAAGATTGGTCGGGTACAAACCAAAGTTTGTACAAGTCCAATCGGCCGCGCAGTGTGAATATCACGTGGAGGCGCACCTAGACAGAACTCTGAGTGGCGTAGTTCCTTAGGGACGACCCACAACAAGTGATTTCTGTCTAGGTGAGTAATTAACATGTGGACTTGAGGGATGAACTAAACAGAGGTTTCGTGATAGGTACACTGCAGCTACAACACTTTTGTCACCCACCCTCCTCTCCCTTACACTGCATGGTCAATTGGACTTGTACAAACTTTGGTTTGTACCCGAGTTATGTTGGGTAGTGTGACGTCATCTTCAGTTTCATCCATTTTGTTTATTATTTTTGCATTGTTTTACGATAACACATTCTCCATGCATGCCATCCTGGCATCGCGATCCTTCTGCTTTTGACTTTTCATGTCCCTGTTGCGATTCTCATTTCAACTCTATTGCACTTTCCTTCCATTTGCATTTTCTGGCACCAACCATGCATAACCTCGACCCCACCCTGACCCTCATTACAGTTGATACTACTGTCCCTGCGCAATTTGAGGCAAGCTTGCACAGGTGACGCTTGACTACTTCCTTGAGCATGGGCACTCAAGGGGGTAGACCCATCCCAGACTGCTCGCCACCTGCAAAGCGCGGCCGTGGGGGATACACTGATTATAAGGAAGGGAACACTGAGATCATGATATTTTATTGAGAAAGGTGCCTGGTATGCATGCATGCGTTCTCCTTCGCCGACTTTGACTAACCTTCCACGGCTCAGTATCTTAACTATCCCCGTCATTGCTTCCTTGGCTTCTCGCCCGCAAAACCCGATATCATTGAGTCTCTCCTCAGCAAGAGCGAATACGATCAGGCCCTGAAGTGGGATGCAATCCTGTCAATTATCGACAAGTTCAGGTGAGGCTTCGTGTGCGCGAAGCCACGGTAAACTTGTTCGCATTGGATACACCAGTGCCTGTCCCAACATCATACTGTCACCAAAGGCCTGGCTACTGGTCCTCCGTAAGCAACCGAGCTCAACAAAGACGTCAACCATGGAGCGATGGTACTTGCGGACCTGGTCGTCTCACCTTACATCCTCGACATGCATTGGTCATTCGCGTCACCTGCTAGCCCTGACCTACAGTCGCCTCGACCCCCGAGACAGGCACCTCAGGCCTTGGTTTCATGCTCTGTAAGCGGAATCACAAGGACCTCGCTGATTACCTCAAGCATGGGATGATGATACACGTGGACCAGGACCTTACATTTCTTTTGATTGCCAGCCCTGGTCCAGCTCAGGCCTTCTCTTCGCGTGCGAACCGGGTGTATCTGGAAGAGTCCTACTGGGTTCTAGAGGCCATCGGGTTCATCACCGACCATGATTTAAAGCAGACATCATCGGAATGGCTTGACATTCATGTGTACACCCAACGCAAATTTGTATTTCTTTGAAAACATAATCATGCAGAAGTTTACGAAGCCAGTGCTACGCGTCTATGATAAGAGGTTTCACGTGGTGGTTGATGGTCGTGACAAATTGCATCGAACTTTGAAACAAACACTCAGTCAACAACTCCTCTGGCTCAAAGCCCTGCAATTGGCGCATACCCAGAGTTCTACCTCAGCTGTATCGCTATTCTGAGATACCAGCTTATCGACAACAATGGCCGAGGATTGTGGATTGCTGAAGCTAGCAACTGAAACTTTACACATGACTTTTATCGAACTCACTCCTGAAAATATCATCGCTGGACGGAACGTACACACTTTGTGAGTGTCCTCTAAGTCCAACTGAAGAACCTCTTTCTGCTGCCACAATGGACTCGGTGGTTTGGGCTTGTGCTCTGCCTCGCATTTGCTTTGTGTTTGCTTTGAGACCCAGGAACGGCCTATTTCAGCCATGCTTCTCGATAAGCAGCATGTCACATAAGGAATAGAAGTACGCCTCGCTGTCACCTAGCCGGTTTGCTTCCTTCATTATGAAGACTCAACCGCAAAACCCCCACCAGACCCTGTAGGGGTGATTAATCAAACCCTGTAATTACAGCATAGGCGCGATCTATCAAAAGCTGTAATTACAGGGCTCTTGATGTATCACTTGCTGTAGTTAAACGGGCGGTGTCAATGGCATCCCATTTACGGCTCATTGTTGTGCTATGGTGTGTGCTCGCTGTGGTCCACAACGACAAAGCATTGACCATTTTGGATGCCCCGCTATCAAATTTTTGAATCTCGATTGAATCTCGATTCTCGACTGACATGTACATCCCCTGCTTCTCTCCGCATTTCTTCGCTATTTCTTGTTATATTCATTGTACTTCCAGGAAAGGCATTCAACAATGTTTGATTCACTAAATACGACTCCTAGACACTAATACAGCACCTGGCTCATGCTAATGGCCAGTAACGCTGCACTAGCCTTCCAGGTGCCGCTCCTTTGCTTCACAATGCCCACAGATACACTGATGATTGCGGCTGCCTGTCGTTGTTCCTGCAATCCATTGAAAGAAAGGGTTGGCATTGTGGCTGCATCAGTGTTTGGGAGTGACGGGTGGAGGTAGCATTACAATCCTCTGCAGGCTTACGCATCTGGTGCACAGGTATGGTGTTGATGTAGTGATGGTTGGCCCATGAATATAGACTTACCTGCCACTTTGCGCAACAACAGCACTACAGAACCGAGCTCCCTGTCCACTCCAGCTGTATATGCCCAGTTCCAGCCGTCAGGTCGCCGCCAAGCAGTGCGCCGCAGCACCTGTAGCCGTGTGTTAGGCAAGCTGGGAGAGTTATTGAGTCAACCGGTATATTTGAAGATGGGGGTGTCCTTACCTATGGTCAATGAGCATAGCTGTTGAAGAAGCGAGCATGTAGAATGAGTGGAGGATGCACCACATCCTGTCATAACGATGTATCAATAACAATAACTAGTGTTGGACCGTGTTGCATGAATGACTCTAATTACTGATGGGATTGATACATGATACTTATTAGTGGTCTTGTCGGTCACAGTCGACTGGTCACCTCCCGTATTGCATCACTCCCTCATGATGTATTCTCTGTTCTGTTCTGCACCTCTGCCTACATTATGCATTCCCCGCTTGGTGAGGTATCCCTTCTCCCGTTCCTTCATGATGTATGTGACGCTCTGTGATGTATCCTTGTTTCCCCACTGCTTCATAATGCTCTGTGATGCATCCTCGTCTCGTTGTGTATTCCTCACTCTCAGGCTATGATGCGTTATGATGCATTCGACCTCTGTGATGCATCATCGTCTTGTTATATATTCCTTGTGCTCTGATGCATTTCCCTGTCTCTAGATACCATCCCCATTTCGTGATGCATCTCCCCTTGCCAATACATTACTACTCCCACATCACTCTATTTCTCCTTCGTACGATGTATGTGTTGGTACTCCGTCGGACTGATGCATTATGTCCTATCGCATCCTGCTGCATCAATTTCCCTCTCCCAATGCATCATGCATAACGTTCAGTTTTTGCAGTGCCTGACCCACACTTCGTAGCTACACATTAAAAGGAGTATATTAATGTATATAACAAGAAATACAAGATGATGGGGTATACACAAGTACAAGAAACAGAATGTACAAAAAGACAAGAATGACGACTCGGATAGATACAATACATAACGGATGATGACGACGACACAGCAATACACAAGTGTCCAAAAATAGGCCACGACAACGAAGAAGCACAATACAAGATGATGCAAGATTAGTAGTCCAAAAATAAATCAAAACCACCAAAAGATCGTCAGAGATCACGAAGCCGTCTTGGCACTAGAATGACAGAAATTCTCAGAAATCATGACCAGTGAAATGCAAAGGAAAACATACCGTTTCGATGACCCTGATGGCCCAGCGCGTTTACATTTCAGCACTGTGGGAGTGGCCAGCATGGCAGCAAGGCATTCGCGAACATCATCAACTGTCCTATCCCACAACGGCCGTGAATCTTCTTGGAACTGCGAGCGACGTGATAAGGCTTGACCCCACCATGCCAAGAGGGTCAAGATGGTGACCATTCCATTCAGCCCCCCTTTGCGAAGTGTTGTCCAGACGTCTGTGCTGCCGGGAGAAGGCTGTGAAGGTTGGTAGACAGGGGCAGGAAGGACATCAGTGGTTTGGCGGAATTCGGGCTGCATATGTTTCCACCACGCCATCACGGCGTAACCAAATTCCAATGGGTCGGAAATGAGAGGTGTTGCATCATATGCCCTGACACCGTTTTGCGATTTTGAAACCCACTTCTGCCACTCCTCGGGTTGCGACTTTGCCGTCAGCCCAACCTTCGAATTGGATGACATAGCATCCTCAAAAAGGGTCCACGTGGTGATGGAAGCGGCCCACTTCTCCCTGAGCTCCATGGAATGGAGATGGACTTCGGCCATGCCATGCCATACGATAGGGACAGAGGCTTCGGGTGGAATATTCTCCTTGTTGCTAGTCGAATGCAAGATTGTGGCCTGGTCGGAGCCAATCTTGTTCATTTCATCAGCGTGCTTTGAGGCTATGATCTGGCGCCCTGATCGCGAGCGGACCGCAGAGTTTGCGGAGCCGAGGGGCAAAGGAGTGGTGTTTGACGTCGACTGAGGAGGGGGGTAGGAAGAAGTCACAACCGGGACAGCAGTAGCGGGAGGGATACTTGATGTTGTTGATGCAGAGGAAATGTTACTGGGAGAGGGGATGGCTGTCGAAGTAGGGATGATCATGGGAGAAGGGATAGACGCCGGAGAGGGAACAATAGACGCTGCTCGAGGGACAGGCTCGTGTGTCGGGGCCAGGCCACTTGACGCCGGAAAGGGAACATAAGAACTATCGTGAGGCGCATTTGGGAGATAGAGGGAACCAGATCCGCTGTATTGTGAAAAGAATTCGGATGTCATGTCCCAGTTGTAGTCTCCAAGTGGCTGAGTCGCTAATGAGAAGTTGTCAGGGCCCGGGGTACTTCCTTCGTCTCCAAAGGAGGCAAGGAAGGTGTCCAGATAAGACAACCCTTCAAGTCCATGGCCGTCGGAGCATGCTGGTCCAGAACGGGTGGTGCGACATTTGCGTCCGGGAAAGTTGCGGCCTCTTGTTGAGGAAGAGGCGTGGGAGTGATGATTGGAAGAGGAAGGGCGGGAGTGACGGCCAGGGGAGCAGGCGCGGATGCTACAATGGGATCAGAAGGTGCAGGCGTGGGTGCGACAATGGAAGGTGCAGGCACGGATGATACAATGGGATCAGAAGGTGCGGGCACAACGATGGGAGGTGCAGGCATGGGCACGACAATGGGAGGTGCAGGCGTGGGCATGACAACGGGAGCAACAGCACTTCAGGCAACCCCCCCAGGTACCTATATAGGGTAGTTACTACACCCAAGTAATCTACCCTTAAAGGCCCCAAGACCATGGTCCCGACCATACCCCATGGTCGCGACCAAATGTCCGTGGTCGCGACCACCTTTCCATGGTCGCGACCACATGGTCCCGCCTTTTTGTTCCTGTGGTCGCGACCATGCATGGTTGGTCGCGACCATGCACGGTTGGTCGCGACCACTTCCGTTTGGTCGCTACCATGTACATTTGGTTGCGACCATGTACGTTTGGTCGTGACCATGTACGTTTGGTCGCGACCACTTCCATTTGGTCGCGACCATGTACATTTGGTCGCGACCATGTACGTTTGGTCGCGACCATCCGCATTTGGTCGCGACCACTTATACTTAGCTGAATATTAGTATATGTCAATAAATTTAAATTTAAAGTGTTCACACATTTT
>JABCKT010006721.1:0-22597 GCA_018858115.1 Tephrocybe rancida | reverse complement strand
TACAGTCAAACCTGCTATAACCCATACCCATTTGTGGAAGCTCGAAAGTATGGGTTATGACAGGTCATGGGTTGTCACAGGTTGGGTTATAGGGTCATCTGTGAGGCTTGCATTAAGTAGAAAATGGTATTATATGGTATTTTGACAATATAGAGAGTATCTAGCAGTCTCGAGGAGTGAAGTATTGAGTAATAGAACTCGGTTGAAGGGTTTGGAAGGTGTCGAGGTGTGTCTGGCGGCCAAAACTTGCGAGAAGAGCCTCCAATTTATGTGCAAATGGCTCATTGCGGTCAAGATGGTTGATGTGGCGGAGATTTCTGACTTCAATTTGGAAAGACCAGCCTTCACGGATTCAAGAGGACTCTTAGGCATGGGGAGCGGCAAAAACTTCCCTGTTACCATACAAAATATTTAACAGGTATGTATGAGGACCCTTGAAAGGGTGAACAACAAGCTCAATCTCGCTCAACTCTAAATGGACTCTTGTGAGGCTTTTGCAGGGTGTACATATGCCAGGGAGGCAGGCATTGGAGTGAAATTTAGGGCTATGATCCTGCCTATGCAGTATGGGATATGGGATATGGGGGGTTCATGGGATTGTCCTGCAAATTTATGTGTTGAGTATGGGTTATGACCCTGCCTAGGGGGTATGGGTTATGGGGTATGGGGGGTTCATGGGATTCTCCTGCAAACCAAGTCGGTGGATGCCCAAAACCTATGGGTCTTTACAGGTTATGGGTTATCTCAGGTATGGGTTATAGCAGGTTTGACTGTACTCAATGCCCACTCACCTCTTGACAGGACGTCCAATCTTCTCAATATAAAATATAAAAACACACGGAGCGCTCGTCTGAGTTACAAATATGTGTATTTCTGTTACTAATGCGTTCTTCGGTGTTCCTTTGGGTGATTTCCGCTTAGTAACCCAGAGCAACAGGCCCTATAAATTTAATTAATTACAAAATTGCTCCCGTCAGCCTCACTCGGCGGCTTTCCTCCGGTGGTCAGATGCTCTGGAGTCTGGTTGCTAATAATACTTGCAGACGTCACTACATAGTCACCAGTTTCCGAAGTCTTTCCGCAACTTGTGCAATGTGCAGTCAGCTCGTTCCTGGGAAATGCCAACTGCAACAACGAAGTTCGGAGAAGCTTTTCGATAATAGAAAATAACTCGGCCTGGGCGACTACCGTGTGGTCAGAGAACTTCGCCAATCATACCCAGTGCGTCGTCTCTCTCTCAACTCATTACTAATGTTCTTCCTCCAGGTCACGTCGCACATCGTCGCGCACATTCAACATTCAGCGCCTTGCAGCAACGAGATCGGCGCGACGTACTTAGAGTGTACCATGGGGCACCCCGCGTTTTCTCCACACGACCGTTGTCCATATAACTTAAGGAGTGTCGATGAATGAGACGAACACTTCACCTCGACACTGCTACACCAGTCGAATTACCCCCATGGACCTTTACCAACATGTTCCCCAAAGCCGTTCTCACCGCTCTTACTCGCCATCGTATCTGCTCAGCAGATTGGCACAATTACTCCTACCTAAGACCCACTCCAAGCTTCCCTGGTACAAGTGCACAACCTCCAGTGGTTGCGCTTCCTAGTCCACTGGTGCTGTGATGCTCGATGCTACCTGGCGTTGGACTCACAATGCCTCTAGTACCAACTGCTATACCGGCCAGCCTTGGGACTCCTCCATCTGCCCTGACAACGTCACCTGCCATACTCACTGTCGCTGTTGAGGAGGCAGAGATGGGATCCGACGTTGGTGCCGGAGCTCTTGGTGAAAAATTTCAGGATGAGAGCATCGTTGCTGGTAGTGACACCATAGGTATTGGATTAGTCGGCACTGTCAACCTGGCAGTTGGTAGCAGCTCTTCAAGCTCGTCAATCAGGAGTTCACCGTCGGCGTCGATGTCTCCAACCTCCTTTGCGGCCTTCATAGTGCTCTCTACTTCTCTGACATGGACGCCGACGGTGGTGTTGGCAAGTACCTTGCCAACAAGGCTGGCGTCAAGTACGGAACTGGTTAATGCGACTCGCAGTGCCCCCGTGATCTTAAGTTCATTGCTGGCGAGGTGAGCTTCATTCTTCTACGTACTTTCTTCTACGTACTTCCTGAACTCTTTGCTTACTTTCGCATTCAGGCCAACTCTGATGGTTGGACTGGATCGTCGAGTGATGTCAACTCGGGCACTGGTAGCTACGGTGCCTGCTATAATAAGATGGACATCTGGGAGGCCAACACGATCTCTGCCGCCTACACTCCCCATCCTCGCTCGGTCTACGGCACCGTCTGCGATTCTGATGGTGCCCAGTAGTTCCAGGCCAAGGGTGATCTGACCGTCATGGGCAGGGCTGCCAAGAACGGAATGGTCCTTGTCCTTTCTGTTTGGGATGATCGCGCGGTCAACATGTTCTGGCTCGACTCCACCTACACCACCACTGCCAGCACCTCCACCCTCGGAGCTGCTCGTGGCACCTGCGCTACCACCTCTGGAACCCCTGCCGACGTTGAGGCCAATCCCCCCAACTCCTCCGTCGCCTACTCCGACATCCGCTTCGGTGACATCGACTCTACCTACTCGGGCACGACCGGCTCATCATCTGCTCCTTCCTCGTCGGCGACTACCCCCAGGCCTGTCACCTCTCTACTTTCACTACCACTACCAGCGCACCTGCTTCCCCTGTTACTCAACCCAAATGGGTCAATGGTACACTTGTCTTTCTTTTCTCTACAATTCCTATGGCTCATGTTCCTATTTTCATCAGTGGCGGAATCGGCTACCCTGGTCCCACCGTTTACACTACTGGCTCTACTTGCACTTACAATGGCGAGTATCACAACCAGTGTCTCTAGATATCAAACTCAAGGGACGTCTCGCATCCTGGGTTGTGTCTTTGTCATCGTTAACAAGTTCCTCGATTAATCATCAAGAAATGTACGTCTCTCTATATATGACTGCCTCTTGTATTGATAACCCAATCTAAATTTACTTGTTTCTTCTCGCCTCCTTTTGGTGGAATGTCCCTTCCAGGACGATCGATAAATTTAAGCCACGCTTCATTCTATTCAGAGCTTCACTGAGCATGATGAATTCTGACACTTCACACTGCGGTTGACCTCAACTTGTGCTTACCCCGTTCACATTACTGGCGTAGGTCCGACATTCGGCAGCCAATTTGGTTCTAATTCCATCTCTGCTGATGATCACGACTACTTTGCTAACTTACCATGCCTGGAATTTCAGATTCGAAGCCAGTTACACATCACCAGACAACGGCGCATAGGCCGTAAAAACATCACCAGGTCGAACTGCGGTGTGATTGCCCATACCAAGATTGGCGACACAAAGGATGAGCGGTCCTCTTGTGAGCCTCTTCTATACCTGCTAGCTCCTATCATCCATTTCCGTGTGTGGTCAGTTCCATTAATATTGATCGTCTTGGTCACCAGATTAGACAGCACACACTAGATGTACCTCACAGCCTTGTTATTCGACTTCGATACCATCACGTTGATGTCAAGTTGCTGCAAGTTGATGGGTCCAGACGCGTGTGGGGCCATGCGCTGTATTAATGCATGGCCGCGTAAGTCAGATGTAATCTTGAGCTCGGGGTCTTATAATTAGATTGTTTGGTTTATTGGTTTAGCAACTAGCACTTTTTACTGGAAGAGGGAAGTTGGATCCGGGAAGGAAGAGAGTGACGTTCGCTACGTAAGCCTTTTCCTAGTATTAATAAGTTTCAACTTGAACTGGAGATCGTCGACGACATGTGACCGCGAACGACAGTGACAGCGAAGTCGGGGTAGACCGAACAGGCAGCCGTCAACTTCTCAGCGTGTTAGTCTGTTTTTCAGGATATCCCACTGGCACAAATGTGCGCAAAGTACACGAGGCCAAATTATTTGTCGGAAAAGACTGGGAGATCGAAAAAGACACCTCCGAAATTTGGGTGAAATTGTGCGGAATGGCCGGGCACAAGCGATGCAAAAAAAATTTAAACAAACCATGATTTATTCGAATATTTTCCACATCCACCCTGCAACTTTCCCCCAGTGGACGAATGGAAATTTCCTTGCAGATTTGACTTCAGCTCGTAAAATTGCGTCCATTGGGGGCTGGAAAAAGTATTTTAAGGCCATGATGGCTGAGAAAGGTGTTCGCGGACCTCTCCGTGGACGCGTCCGTGGACAGTTGAGCACACATTCCACCAAATTTGGTAATTTAGTTACATGATGCCTTCCACACGAGAAACGCGAAGTTCAGTCTAGCGTCGGGGACATCGAACAGAGCACAAAGGAATCGGAAGTCAGGAATTTGAAGCAGGTAAACCCTCATTGAAGTAGATAATTGACTCAATTGCAGTAGAACTCATGTTGATAGCTTGTATATCACATCACATGGCCAAAATGCAATTCGTTGCTTACATAAGTAGCTTTCAGATTCGATTACTTATTGTCACAACTACGCAATCTTATCACGGGGGATTGTACTGCGGTGTCTGCAAATTACTATACATGAGTTTGGCTTAAATTGCCGCTGCAGGTACTGCGGGGGCGGCGGGGTGATCCTTGAGGCTTGCGAGATGATCAGAGATGTAAATGGAGAGGTTGGCCACAAGCGGGATTCGCCGGCAAGCTGGGTAGCTGACGACAGCCAGAAAGGATGCTGGGACGAACCAAGAAAGAACGTTTAACCAAAGCGGAACGCGCCGCTGAAAACACGTGACCTAGTCACCGGTTTTGGAATAAGGTTTTCGGCGGAAAGTTAAAACTGTCCGTGGACGTTTGTCCCAACAGACGGTGTTTTTAGTTCAGCGGCAGTTGCGCTGATCTTGAACTTGAAGTCCAGTTCAGTTAATGGACTGATACAGTGACAGTGGCGGTGGGTTTTTTCTCATCATGCAAGTACACGAAACAAACAGGAGTCTAAAATTACTGTCAGTGAAACCATCGCGCACCTCGTTCGCCTTTACTCAGTTAGCAGATTTCGAGTTCGTCGAATTTATTGTATTCGCAATCCACTGGTTTTCAGTATGATGACTCTACTGTCTTTCAAGCATAGCGTAGTCATTCTCGTGATTAAGTATCGGCATTCTCAGTGGCCCCATCGATGATCGTCCGACCACATTTGGCCTTGAAATGCTAGCCTGTCAATCAGCTTGAATCTCTTAGCCATCTATAATCGGACGGTGAGAAAAACGAGAAGCAAATGCAGGAGTGACCCGTGATGTCTGTCACCTAATAGAGGACGACAGCATAATCTGCGCACCCACCCACTCCACCGAGAAGCTGTTTGCTTAAACGGGTGATCGTAAACACAGCAGTGGACTCGAGGAAAACCGCCGCATCGTCATTAACATCACAAGAGAATACCGGTGCCTTGAGCCAATGATAATGAACATCGATCGCGGCTTCCGGTCTTCCAGTAGGATCACCAATCCCAGGCAAACACTTGCAATGGTTTCTCCATTGGCTTCGTTCTCACCGTAGCACCCCATATCCGCGTGTGTTCGTGGAGGCTCATATACGGAGATCGTCCCCCCTACGGCTTAAGCCGAGGGGCTTAAAGCTGCACACATTACCTGTTTCGCATTCGAAGTTGCCCCAGCTCCTCATGGCTTTCGCAGTACTCTCAGAAGATCTCATACTCGTCATTTTTCTCCTTTCCCAAAGGACACACGCTCCTGTTGGCGGGCTCCAACCTCGTATCGTTTTGTCTCACGTGTCAAAACAGTGGCGATATTTGAGTCTCGGCTCCACGGCGTTGTGGAGCGACATCCTCATCACCCGCAAAACAAAAATACATGCGCTTCGCATCTTTCTTGATCGCGCCGGAAACCATGTCCTGGATATCAATATCCTGCACCTCCCCACTCCTCGGAGAATCGTCCCCACGATGCGCAATGCGTTATCGCTTCTTAGCTCACGTGCACACCACTGGGCGCACCTATGCGTTATCGCCAACGCGACCACGCTGCACGAGATCATGCCATCTATCCTTAACCTCTCCCTGCCACAATTGCAGTCCTTCGAAATGACCCAGATCAAGCCGAAGTCGGTTCTTCACTTCGGTCCTTTCAAGTTCAATCCTGAGTCCCTCCAGATACTTCGCTTACGAGCCGTCACCATCCACCTATCTAACCCTGCGCACCTAGCAGGACTTCATACGCTTGATGTAGAGGCGACATCTTGCCAATGCATGCTTGATCAGATGTGTTTGGACAATTTGGGCGACGCCACCATACAGCTGAGCCACCCCCCAAAGATGCTTTGTCTTCGCCAGCTTAGCGTCATGGCAGTCATCATCCAATTTCCCACCTTCCCATCTCTAGACCCGACATCCATCGTTTCACTCAAGCTGGGTGGATTTCGTGGGTCTTCGCCCGCATCGATCCCCGAGTTCGTCGAACTTTTCAAAAGGATGGCAAGTCGCAACCTTCGCGAACTGGAGCTCGACGCTGTGAAGGGGTTCGCTTGGGATGCCTTCATCCTTGCTCTCCAGACCAGGTCCCCGATATATCACCATCTTGAATCCCTCTGTTTTCGCTCACTAACACTCGGAATTTTGGATATGAATTTTGCGCATGCCTTCCCAATGTTGTCACGTATTTCACTCTTTAAGGTTGACCCGCAGCCGCTTCATGATCTCTTACGAGTCAACCCCAACTTGTGGTCAACTCTCCTAATTTCGATCGATACAGACGAGTGACGAAGTAAGTGCAGGGTTGTCGTACTCTCAATTTCAGGGAGTTTGATGAACTTCTATCCCCTAGAGTCAAAATTCAAAATTTCCAACACTCCGCACCTCCTTCAACTTCGTACCACTCATGCCTATTCCTCTCCTAGCAAATTGAACGTATTTTGATCAATTTGATGAACTACGTGGTTAACAACTGCCTGAGTTTTCCGTTACGGTTGGGTAGTTGGAGCGCCACCGCCACTGCCTGAAACAGGCGGGTCTCAAAGCTACCCGACCATGCGGCGGTCATGTCTGACTCGGACGATATGAGAGATGGTGTAACACTGTCTTCCACCATCAGGACAACGGCACTTACTAGAAACGCGAGGACCATCTTTAACTCAATTCGATTACAATGGGCATCCGATGAGGCTTGACACAGTATCTTGCTTATCTAGGCTTCCCAGAGCCGGGAGAGACGACTGCGTACGACACACGCAAGGCAATTGATCTTGAAGGGCCCACATTGAAAGGATGATTCATTGTAAAAACGATTGTTTTCTCCGTCGATCTGTATATGAGGGGTCGAATGCGTTCTCCAGAGGTCAAATTGTACGTCGTGAGTAACTGAATCAAGAGAGAGCAAGACTGAATGCATTCCAATGAATGCTAGCACACAGGAAGAACTTCAACCATAAGCGCAAACGATGATAAATTTGAGATGTGTAGGTGCTGACTCCGAACTCATTGCACACAGTTTGATAGGATATCGAGTCGAGGTCGTCATACGTTCAAACAATGCGAAGGTAAAGAAGGGCGAGTGTGACTTCTTGATATCTCGGTTGAACAGAACCAATGCCACCCTTTTGCAGCCCACGAGGATCACAGCATTCAAAAGAGCCTAGGAAGTCTCATCATCATAAATGAGCACGGCTTACCTTAGTCTGCCTATGTTGGGGTCCCTGGCATGCTGGATACGCATAAATCTGTCAAGACCTTGAGGCGCGATGCAAAAAGCAAGTCAAATGTAGGAAAGACTTCCTACATAGCCTGACACTGAGAGTTTTCACGCGCAAAGTGAGTTAACCTCATGGCAATATCATAGAACACGGAACGCTAGCGCTCACGGCCTATTTCAGGGGGAAACTGCCTTTGTCACGGCTGGGGATGATACGTCGATCTCCAAGCCTCATCCATTATGTATATCACGATTTCTTGACAGGTTCGGACCTGCATCCGAATCAGGGCCTGTGGGATCGTGAGTCGCCTGACGTCCACTTCAAAGACTAGTAAGTTCAGGGGTTCAAGGTCCATCTGATGGAATCTCCGGCAAGGTGCTAAACAGATCTGATAGCATCTACACTGAGATCTTTGGTTAAATGCTCTACCGGGGTGGCCAACTACTGAAGCTACTGAAGAACAGGGCCTCTAGCTAGGTGACCGGTGACCCTCAAGACCCTGTTTAACCGTCTACCTGATCTGACCACAATCAATTACAGCTAGCCAGAGGTTCCATCAGATCCGGGCGCTAATGCGCCAGCAGTGAATGTTGAACCGGAAACCTTGGAAGCCACATTTGCTAGTAATGCTTCTACTGGGGCTCCTTCTATCATATGCATCGATCTGTCCCGCCATGCATATCGTCTTTCTCGATCTCGGTCCTGATAGGAATGTGGCATGATCTCTGGCAAAAGCTTTTTGTTTGCCATCGGTGGAGGTGTGCTGACGCTTTACAGGGTATGACAGTGGTGGTGAAACGCCTATCCATGTAAGAGGCAGTCTATCACTCAAAAACACGACGAGTTACAATTGAACACTAGAACATCATGATGGTTTTCGAAAGGTCCATTTTAATGAATGGCTTCATTGTTTTCACCTTCAAGCTGTAGCACAAGTATCAAGACGAATTTTACGCAACTATTCCAGCCAAGGTGGCGAGTAGCGTGCTCAAGTACACAGAGGAGGTGACCAACGGCTTGAATAAGGTCGGCAATGTAGTTCTTGCTGTTCAGAAGGCAAAGAACACGGCGAAAGCAGTTATCAAAGTTGCCGACGATTAGTATATTGTATTGTTCCTGTAGGCCTGTACGTAGGCAGACCGCACGAGAGCACACGAGGTTGTCGTTTATCTTGCTGTTTCGAAACGCCACAGCGTGGCGAATCAGATTCCCAATCCTGTCCAACGAGAACGGATCACGCTCGTCATAATCGCATGATTTTTGGGCCGCTGGGTTACTGCGATCGATGTTATTATCTCTTATAACTGAGGAAGGGTCTCCGATTCGCGTAGTGCACCCCCCACTTCACAATGGCACCCATCAAAAACGCAAGGACTATTTTCAACTCCATTCCAGCAGGTTGGTCGAACTCTCTATCATATATATCTGTGACGCCTTGACGAATTTCCAGGTTTCCTGGAGCCTGGGAAGACGACGGTTTACGACGACAGCAAGACAATCGACATTGAAGATGTCGCGCCGAACGGAGGGTACATCGTGAAGACACTCGTTCTTTCCATTGACCCGTATATGAGGGGTCGAATGCGTTCTGCAGACATTGAATCGTACGTGGTGAGTGCCTCAATCCTTCCTTGCCATTGACGAACGAATGAGATTCACTTGGTTCGTCCAATAAAACAGCCAGCCTTCACGCTCGGGGAACCGTAAGGACCAGTCATGCTAAATCTGAGACACAACTCATTCTCCGATTCCAGTCTGACGGGATACGGGGTCGGGGTTGTCGTGCGCTCAGAGAATGTGGAGGTCAAGAAAGGGGATCACGTTTACGGGATGCTATGTGAGTTACCTACTTATTCTTGCTGAACAACTGCTGAAGCCCCCTATAAGCACACGAGGAATATAGCATTCATCAGAGCCTCAAAGGCGAAGGCCTTGTTGTTATCTTTAACGAACACAACTTGCCTTGGTCCGCCTACGTCGGCGTTACTGGCATGCCAGGTACATGTCGAGTACCTCAAGGCTTCCAAATGCGAGACTAAATTCTTGGAATACAGGCAAGACTGTCTACATGGCCTGGAAAGAGTATTCGCATGCAAAGAAAGTGAGCCAGTTTGTTGACAACTATCTGGAGAAGCCCTTACTTATCATCAACTCTAGGGAGAAAACGCATTCATCTCGGCTGGTGGTGGTGAGTAATTCATCCTGGATCAGCACAATTCGCTGACCAGGTCATTGACATAAGGACCTGTGGGATCGTAAGTGCGACTATCAATACCCGTTTATACAAAATAACTGATGTGTTGTTCTAGATTCGTCATTCAATTGGCGAAGCTTGATGGACTTAAGGTCATTGCCTCTGCTGGCTCTAACGAGAAGCTCAAGTTCATGAAGTCAATTGGTGCGGACATTGCATTCAACTACAAGACGACCAAGACGGCGGATGTCCTGAGCAGAGAAGGACTAGTAGACGTGTTAGTTGGCCTTTCAATCAGCTTGATACGGAAGCTCACCCTCACCAGATATTGGGATAATGTCGGAGGCGAGACATTGGACGCTGCACTCGTAGCTGCTTCGAACGGCGCCCGTTTTATTGTACGTATTGAGCCTTCCTCAACAAACTGCTTCCTCATCCTGTGTCTTCACAGGAGTGCGGAATGATCTCTGGTATGTTGTGAATGCCAGTTCTCCTGAGAGCACGATCCTAACGATTTACAGGCTATAATAATGGTGGGACACCTGTCAATGTAAGATGGTCCAACCTGCAAATTACAACGATTTACAGTTGTCCCTTAGAACATGATGATGGTTGTCGCGAAGTCTATCACGATGAGCGGCTTCATCGTTTTCCGAATTGAGCACAAGTACCAAGATGAATTCTACGCAAAGGTCCCAGCTATGGTGGCGAGTGGTGAACTCAAATACACAGAGGAGGTCACCAATGGCCTAGATAAAGTTGGCGACGCGATACTAGCTGTCCAGAAAGGGTAAAACGTCGCAAAAGCTGTGATCAAAGTCGCTGACAATTAGTCTATCGTTTGTCCATGCATAGTTGTATTCCTCGTAGCATTGCTGTATTGCCAAGATTCAAGATGTAGATAGAAAGAGGAGTTGGTTGGTGACGATGGGCGCTTATTTATTTGAACAACACAAGACTGTCTAAGTTTGGTCTTGCCATCTAAGATCTTCATCATCCTCATCCACCCCCGTCGTCACAGAATTCATAAACCTTGTCGCTGAGCATCCATGAACATGGAAATTGACGAAGAAACATTCCAAAGTACAAGTTCGCGCCCTCAGAGGCCTTCAAGAGTCACAGCACCTGTCGACGAAGCTCATCCATTCGATGTTGAAAGCTACATCTCCAATTATTCAGGTCTCTGTGCTTTGTTGCATTCATTTTGCTTATAAAATTCTGATACAAACTGTTTTCTAGGTCGTACCGCTATTGACCGCCTGATTCATATTGTGCAAACGTGCCCGACAATCGCGCCGGAGGCCTTTCAGCTCGCTGTGCAACACATCCACCAATCACGAAACCCAGGACTGTATCAGAACCTGCTGACGGCGTACGAACATGCCTCAGGGAGCTCCGATCTATCTGCAACACTTCCAAACCCCCTGGAACTGGCGCCTTTGAACATGTCCTGGGCGGACGATACATCAGCGAAGAATCACGCAGAGAGGACAAAGTTGGAAGTGGAATTGAAGACCTATTCAAACAATATGATCAAAGAGAGCATTCGCGTGAGTAGCATTTTTGTTCGCTCGCGTCGCGCTACGTCTGACTTCACCAGATGGCCCATCGTGATTTAGGCCTCTTCTATCGATCTGTCGGCGAATACTCGACAGCTCTTAAGCACTTCGCCAAGATACGCGAATATTGTGCCACCAGCCAACACGTCCTTGACATGTGTCTGTCCGTCCTTGAGGTATAGCTTTTGCTCTGATTGTGGTACTTCAATTGACGCCTCCTCCCAGATCCTTCTCGAACAGAGGAACTACACCCATCTTTCTACCTACGTCTTCAAAGCCGATGCTGCCCTCGAGGCTGCACAAAACACCGCCAATGCAAGTAATGGTGGCAATGGCGGTGCTATTGGAAGTAGCGGCGTACCCACTCCTTCCGTGACAGCAGGAAAGAAGAAAGGCTCTGTGGAGCGACTGCAAGTGCAGTCGAAGCTCGATCTCGCCACCGCCCTCTCGCATCTTGGACAGTCGAACTACGAGAAGGCGGCGTACAGCTTCCTACGCGTTGGGCCTGCAAAAGATTTGGGCGATTGGGTCGGCACAGTGCGTCCACAAACCTTTTCCACATTATCAAACTTAATCGCCTTCAGGTCATTGCCCCCGGTGATATTGCAGTTTACGGCACACTGTGTGCACTTTCCAGTCTGCCACGCACTGCCCTCCGAACCCAGCTTCTAGGCAACCCTGTCTTCGGTGTCTTCATCGAGCAGGAGCCCTACATCCGTGAGCTCATTGAAGCATATATGAGCAGCGACTTCAAGACCGTGCTGGAGCTTCTTAACAGATATTCGGTTCGTTTGCCAATCCATCGCTTTCGCTTCCCCGATCATTAACTGTGCGCCAGACAAGACACCTCATTGACATCCACCTTGCACCGCACATCCATGAGCTGATTGATCAGATCCGCAACTGGGCAGTCGTTCTCTATTTCCAGCCATTTGCAACGATCAAGCTCGACAGGATGAGCAAGGCGTTTGGGTGGACAGTTGAAGAGGTCGAGAAGAACGTTGTGCAGCTGATCCAGTCTGGAAGCATACAAGGCCGTGTTGATAGCCAGAACAAGGTTGGTTTGTTCATCTTTCAATATGGAATGTTCTCTAACGTATGAGCAGATCTTGTATGCCAAGAAGACTGACTATCGCGCGGATCTCTTTGCACGGGCTATCAAGACGGGGACGGATATCCAGGCGGCGAACAGGAAGCTGCTCCTGAGGATGAAGCTGTACGACGACTTCTCCTCTCTCTATTTGTTTGTTCACTCTTCTTCTAGGCAGCAGGCTGATTTGGTTATCAAGCCTCCGAAGGGGAGCACTAACAACGCAGGCTTGATGGAGATGCGAGATTAGGGGCTTCATCAACCTATCTATCTGCCTGATTGTGTGGTGTTGACCCCTCTGTTGTCCGATATCGTTTGCACATGTTCAAAATGTATTCTATCACCACTTTCTCGTCGTGAGCGCTCTGACATGACCGAGTTCACCGTGCCACAAACTAATCACAGGGACACCTGATCTGATGAGACTTATGGAGGGCAGCGATACTCTTGTGCAATGTTGTAAGTACGCTGAGCTCTTTGTTCTGTTCAGCCATCCAACTCTTGTTCCCTATCAATAGGGCGCCCAAAAGACCTCTATAGTACCGGGCATTCATCGATAACCCACCTAAGTTATGACCCATCACACACTTTATCCGCCAAACACGAACGGTTGAACCGTAAAGACATTGCGATGGAACTCAATCATATCCTTGGCGCATCCTGACCAAAGGTTGAGCCTTGATGCTGTTTAAATTTGTGGCCTTTGATCTGGCTTCAGGTGCTGCGCATTTACGATATGATTTGTCTCACAATATCTGCGTCAGTGGCTATCTATGTCTTCGATCCGGACATTGCGCACAATAAAGGCCCAGCGACGGCCCGCCGACAGTAACGCATAAGTTATGTAACGATTCCGCCATCATTTTGCTATCACTACTTCTCGAATCGGAATGAGGAGAAGACCATCATCCTTCGCAGTAGCACTATCCTATCAGCAAGACTACTTACAGTATTGGATTTCCACGGCCAATCTACGATGTGCTTGTAATGTCCGTTCATCGGTATCCTCTTAATATTGGCCCAATGTTGAATGACGTGTGACAGCGTCTGAACTGACTTCAGGTGACATTTCAACGTCTACTTAACGAACATCTCGAAGCCGAGTAATGCATACGCTGGCCCTTTCCTTTTCCCCGCAACCTCGCTTTGAATATTTCCCAGATGGCTTCCACCTTCCATCCACCAGTGCCATTGGACAGCAAGTTAGGAGCCGCGTTTCTGGGGAATCTTGTAGCTGGAATGTAGGCAAATGACACGCGCCCTCACACCCAACTACTTGCTGACTTTGACATGATCGCAACCTCTTTCAGCTTTTACGGGATCACATGCGTTCAAAGTTACATGTACTTTAAGACCAGCACCCACGACCGGCAGTGGTTTCGAGGAGTGGTAAGCATTTTTCTCCGTCAAGAGCTCTCAGTTTGTCTCAGTTGTACCGGCGGCGCAGATTTTTTCTCTCTGGTGTGTGGAACTTGTCAGTATCCTACGGTTACAGATCTGATTTGACTATAGGATATTGGATACCCTTCACCTCGCACTTATCACGCATGGACTCTACTATTATCTCGTCTCCAACTTCGGTAACTTTGCTGCTTTAGTCGGACCTACATGGTGAGCCGGGAAAGGCATTCCTGATCCAACCCCTGCTCACTGCGTCTCGCTCAGGAGCATCTTGGTACGCCACATAATCTATCCAATTTCATCTGTGGTCATCTGTTGTTACAACAGGCTCAGGTTTATGTCACGGTAAGCCCACACATTGAACGAGAGTTTGAAAGATGGTTATAACCCATGTTTAGTGCATCAATGACTTGATCGTCAGATGGTATGTGACCGATTACAAGACGTTAATCCCCTTACCTTGGTTAGTGACCTCATCCTCATCAGTATCTTCGGACGCCGTGTGTGGATACGTAAGACTATCCATGTTCTTTAGCCCCGTGCAATACTCAAGGTTGATAGTGACCGCTAAAAACTACTTCATTGCGACTGCCATAGTACGTCCTTCTACTCAGATTATAGGATTTCGATCAACAGGCTAACAACAGGCTAAACATCAATTATAGGCTACAACCTCCCTCCTCACGTTCGGTACGTAGAATTTTCATGATGACGGTGTCACCCTTTCTGAACCAACCTCCTTCTACCAAGTCTTTGGTTTTGGTAAGTAACAAGCCCTTTGTCCATCACACCCCAGTTGCTAGCTGACACACCTTTCAGTCTTCGCCACCCGCGCGTATGTTCTCACGATGTGATGGAAAAGTTCCTTCTAATTCCTTAACCAGGTTCTCCGGGAGGACCTTTGCTTACTTCTCCAAAATCTCCGTTGAGTGCAGCCTCTGGGCTATCCCATCGTTTGCTCATGATATCTCCAGTTCCATCTCTATATCGCCCTAGGAAGTGGCGTAGTTGCCGACCTCTTCATTGCTTGCTCTCTGTGTGTCAATCTGTGGCGACAACGCACAGGCTTCAAAAGGTACGTTCATCTCTCTCCTTTATCTTATGAAAGTTCACCATAGATCCAAGAACAGACTCTATTGTCAAGATGTTGATGGTATATACTATTAACACGAGTGAGTCGGTTCACGTCGTTCCTGTGCACTCAGTAAATTATTTGACTAGGTCTTCTTACGACGTGAGTAGCAACCTCCGGCAGTTACAATCGCCCGTACCAATCATAAGGCAGCATCTGCTCCGCAACCTGCTTCATCACCTATACCATTTGGCCAAATGAATTCACGTTCATTGGAATCTACTTCTCACTCAGTAAACGTAATCCTTCTCCGTCGATGGACCAGGTATTCCTCTGACAGGAATGCATAGTTTTCCTCAACAGCTTGCTCGCTACGCTCAACAGTAGGGAAGCATTATCAGCACAGCTCAACGGAGTTTCCACGTTCTCTACTGCGTCCCGAACGCCCAGCGCATCCACAAATAGCAGGAACGTCACGGTATGTAATACTCCGTTGATACTGTATAAGGGATATTGAAGCTTGTCCCAGTCTGTTGTTCTGAACATCAACACAGAAGAGAACAGAGATTTTGAACTACCGAAAATTCTTTCGAAACGACCTTCTGGAGGCCTCCCATTGGCCAATTAGCTTCATCCATGGGACTATAGCAAATTGTATTTATATGTATTTTGCGCAAGATTCGTGTCCCTCTCGACTGCTCTATGTATCATTTAAAAGGTCGAAGCAGCCTCCGTCATTCTTCGCATAATGACTCGTTGGTTAGTGTATATCTCAATGCATGGGTGCCGTGTATTCTTGGTCATCGTTGCGCCACAAACTATCACTTGCGGATGGCGTACAAGAAGCCGTCATAGCCCTTCTCACCGACAGTCGCAATGGTCGTCGCCTGGACCTCTTTGTCGCCCTTGAGTACTTCTAGCAATCTCCTAACTCCCACCACGTTATCGTCGGTGTAGGAGAGGTCCGCGACTCTACCACGCCGCACAACATTGTCCACGATCTAAACAGATCATTTAGAAGCTGTATGTTAGGAAGGTGTGGACAGAGGGCTCACGATCACACCGCCCTTGCGCACTAGGCGCTTGGCCTCTGTGAAGTATTCGACGTTCGAGGGCTTGTCCGCGTCGATGAAGATAAAGTCGAAGGGGACCTCGGGATGTAGTTTCGCGAGGGAATCAACCGCCTTTCCAACGATTACTTCGGCCTTGGAGGACAACCCAGCATTTGCCAGATTCTCCCTCGCGACCTGCGATATACATATCAGTTTGAGCGGGTCAACATTGCTCAAGATCCAGACCTCTGCATGCTTCTCGCTCAGCTCCAACGTAATCAGCGTGCCATCCTCGGGAAGAGCCCTTCCGAGCCAAACGGTCGAGTACCTGCACACATCCAGAGTTCATCGTTAGGGGGAGGGTTGAGCAATATTCTGAACGCTTCGCTTACCCGCCGAGAGTACCGACTTCCAAAATGCGTTTCGCGCCGATTGACGTGGCCAGAAGCTTTAGGAGCTTCCCTTGCGCGGCACTGACCGCGATTTCAGGGAGCCCGTTTGCCGTGCTGTTAGCCAGCACTGCGTCGAGGATGGGGTCCTCATCGAGGAGAAACGAGTTGTGGAACTTGTCAGAACGCGCCCAGTCGTCACGTTGGGTTGCAATTTGTTGGGACATTTCGTGTCAGGGTGGGAATAAAAAGGGG
Organism: Tephrocybe rancida; assembly: GCA_018858115.1. NCBI lineage: Eukaryota > Fungi > Basidiomycota > Agaricomycetes > Agaricales > Lyophyllaceae > Tephrocybe > Tephrocybe rancida. The sequence continues at coordinate 5,932 of JABCKT010006721.1, read as the reverse complement.
CTTGTGGACTGCATGTCTCAAAGTGCGTTATATTTATATTCTTGAGTGGTGGTATGTAGGAATGTAGAATCAAGATGTGTGCCTGACTATCTGATAAGATATGGAGTGCATGTGACGATGTGTTCTACGGCTCGTTCACATCACCCACTCTCGCTCTCTCCGCAGCTCCTCAACACGGCGGTCTACGACGTGCTGCGGACCAGTACCCCATATATTCTCCGGGCGCTGCAGGGGCTCCTCCGATGTCCCCGACTCCTTGGAATGCTTTTCAGCTTCCGCAAAGTCCATCACGACACAGTTGTCGACAGTCAGGGGCTTCGTGACGTCCCATCTCACCAGCGTTGGTCTCGAAGGTACATTATGAGGTGGGATGACGGAACGGCCGCGGTTGACGTCCTCGAATATGAGCGCGACATCGTCTTCGTCTATTGGCAGTTTACTGGCGCAATATGGCGTCAGCATCAAAATGCGGACGGGAGATCAGTACACGCACTTGATGGTTTCGCTGGTGAGCTTCGATTCGCGGTGGAGGAGGTCTCGCAGAAGGCGTTCGTAAAGCTTCTTGCGGTTTTTGATTGGAAGGGGGTTCAATATCGGCTTGCCTGCAAGCTCACAAAGGACATAAGTCGCGACATGAAGCCCGAATATTGACGGCAGGGGTCCAAGGACAGGCAGAATCCTGACCCTGAAGTCGTCAAAGACGCCGAGCTCCTTTACCGGGCCCTTTTCGAACTCGTCCTCGGGGAGAGGGAGTAGTTTGACGTCACCCGGTACCTCGGTCGAGTAGACGACGGGAATTCCGGACGAGACACCTTGGAGGCGCAGCCGCCGTCGCACTGAGCGCGCCAGGGGGTCGTATATGGTGCTAGAGATGTCGCTGATCTGGATTCGGGTGGGGTCGCACTTGGCTCCGGCGCCCATGGACGAGAAGACCTGCATTTGGGTCAGTGGGATGTGTTGGGGGCGGGGGTCTGCGCACCTTTATGTTGTGGTCGTGGCAGTACTTGAGCAGGTCGACCTTGGTCGTTATGTTGTCGATGGCGTCTGTGTATAGTGTTCATAACGAGCATTGCACGTAGAGTGGGAATGACACACACCGATGACCCAGTCGGCGCCTTCAAGCAGGTCTGCGCCTTCTTCTTTGCGCCAGATGTCTATTCGCGCGTCGACCTTGACCCAGCGTGATATCTGCTTGAGTGTTCGCTCTATGCACTTGACTTTGGGTGTTCCGACGTCGGTCAGGCCAGCCGTCGCGTGCCGGTTCAACGACGACAGAGTAACATAGTCAAAGTCCACCAGTCGGATTTTGGAGACGCCTCTAGACATAGATTAGCACACAGCTTACAACCAATGAACTGCACTTACGATCTGACAAGCATAACTGCGGCCCAACTCCCAACACCTCCGCATCCAACAATCACAACAGTCCCACGTCGTATTTTGGCCATACCCTCATCTCCAAAGAATGCGTAATTGCGTGCAAGCTGTTCCTTTATAAGGTCCTCATCGTAGCCTCCTGCGAGCTCGTCTGCCTGTGCCTTTGGCGGCGTCGAGGGAAGGCTATTGATGTCAAGGTTCGATTTTTGGGTCGAAAGAGAGCGGTGAATTTCATCTGAAAGGTGTTTGCGCCTCTCTCGTCGTGTATATGCTGTATATGCCGAAATAAGACCCGCAGTGGCCAGAGAGGCGCCGACAGCGGTCGCGATGAGCTGCGTCTTGTGCGAGTGCCAATTCATTAATTATTTCGGCGTGACAACGCAAAATTTGTGTCACACTGCACCAACAAACTTCTCAAGACTTGACTTAGACTTTCAACTTTTGCGTTCAGTTCTGGTTATACATGTCTTTGTCATTCAGATCTTCTTTATCGTACTACAGACGAGGTAGTCAATTTTTGTGTTCACGACGTCTGCCTCCACGATGACGACTGTGGGAATAGTCGTGAAGTGATCTGAAGTGAACGGACCTGGGCGCCGAAACTGATTTTCTTCGTTACAAACCACCATGGAAAACTTATCTTTCTTGGATATTGTCAACGTCTGCGACAATACTCGCGTTCACCGGCCTTCTCCGGTGCCTTCAACATACGATTCAGAGCTTCTGGTACCACTCTACCTATCCGAATCTCCCGATAGTCCAGTCATCGGTTTACTCCGACCTGTCATTATTGAGCAATTGACGCTCGAAAACCGTCGAAGTCGAGAGCTCGGGATCCAGGAACTCTGGGCTTTCAATCTTGATGCCGTAAATTACATCCACCGGAATAATAAAGCCGCTGGTCCATCGGTTTCCTTTCGCGATTGGCTCAATACCCATGTCATACGCACGGCGGCCATGAAAGAACTGTGCGAGAGGTGGAGGGATAACCTATCGTTCGAGGATGTGTGTGGCCCGAAGAAGTGGCGGGATGAAATGTATCCTGTCTATGTCGATCCTCTCGGTGTTCATGATCACCCCAATCAAGGCTCTGCTAGTGAGGTGCTCAACTTTGCCTTCGAAATGGAACGCTCCGCGTGTGCTCTGTTTGGCGTTATAACGTATGGGGTCCATATGACTATATATGAAGAAGACGGAGCAGATGGTGAGAACAGACTAAAGGCCTGGGTTCCAACTCGTTCACGCACAAAGCAAACGTGAGCCCTTAGATAATCATCGCCCGTTTCAAAGTATTCATTATCATTTGGCCTATAGATTCCCTGGGTTGCTGGACAATACAGTCGCAGGAGGGATTCCAAGCGGCATGCCAGTGTTCGAGTCGATGGTAAAGGAATGCATGGAGGAGGCCAGCATCGCCGACCACATCGTACGGAAATACGCTCGTGCCGTTGGATCAATTAGCTACTTTTACAGGTAATACCTCTCGCCAATTTCTATATGACCTTCAGATTGACATGCGCATGCTAGGACATCCAAGGGATGGCTTCAGCCCGAGGTGGAGTACGTATTCACGACCAAACTCCCTGAACAAAGACAGCTCATGACGTCTAGATACGTATATGATATCCAGATCCCTCCTGAGGTGGACTCGAAGATCTTCGAACCTCGACCCCTCGACGGTGAAGTCGAGTTATTCGAGGTGCGCAATATTCCCATGACCCTTTTGTCCTGCCAGGGCCCTTTACGACACACTACTTCAGCTTCTTTCATATTATGAGATTGTTCAAAAAATGCGTGAAGGTTTGTTCAAGCCAAACTGCGCTCTCGGTCAGTGTTTTCTCTCACAAAGAAGGTTGGATAACCAACCTTCGGTAGTTCTGATCGATCTCTTCATCCGTCGTGGCTACCTTACACCCGAAAATGAACCGGATTATATGAAGATAGTCACTCGGATTCATGGAACCTTTGATTTGGAGCATTGGTAATATTTTTAGACTGCTTGAATGTTTCATTTTACTGGCAAATATCTCATTACCATCCTGTGCCCTGATTTCGACAATGATGACGACGATTGGCAGCCAGAATGTTGCAGGTCTTCCTCAGTTAGGAATCTATTAATTAATGGCCCTTAACCACTAATCGCTTCCGTTGATGTTATAAACAGCTCACAAATACGAAAGTCAAACCCAGCCCTCTGTCACTTCCCACCACTATGTCGAAGTACATCACGCTCTTCACTGTAGCCGTCTGGGATATTGGGCTGACTCTGGCCAACTTGGTCACACCTAAACGTAAGGTTGGAAAAGTGACCCCTGCTGGGCATCCTGGAGAAGACGGGAAATGGCCCGAGTTCATTGCTCCGAAGGAGGGGGATAGCCGATGCTGTTGCCCAGGTCTCAATGTAATGGCAAACCATGGTGTGTGTACAGTGTGACGTCGGGCCCAGACAACAATCTGATTCGAGTATCCTTTATCAGGTCTCATCCCTCGAGATGGGAAAAATATCTCGTTTAAAGAACTGAGTCATACCCTCAACACCACGTTCAACTTTGGTCCCAGTTTCTGCTTCTTCGTACCCAACTTCGCGGCCAAGATGTTGAAGAAGAAGTATAGTAGTGATAGATTTGATCTTGCTGAAATGGACCTACACAACGGCATCGAACACGATGCATCGCTTTTCAGTTCGTGGTCTAATTTTTTCAATGTTTGCTGGAGACTAATCTATAAATCGCAGGACGTGATGTACACTTCGAAACGAAACAGTCCACTATCCACGTCCCCTTTGTCAAGGAGCTCCTCGAATCCGCTACCGGAAAGGACGCCGACGGAAACCCGATTTTCACTCAGGCCGACCTTTCTCTCATATTGTCGAAGCGACGTGCCGAGGCTCGTGCAGAGAACCCAGAGTTCACTCTCGATAAGTTCCACAAACTCGTCGGAACCGCCAAGTATCCCCATCTTCCACCGCCTTCGGGCATACACTGATGTTGATCTTCTTTAGCTCGTCTACGCTGCTTACTATATTCGGGGGTCGCATTAAGGACTTGGAGACTATCCTGCTGGAAGAGCGCCTCCCTGAAGGCTGGGAGTCTAGGACCAGGGAGAGTAAAGGCTTGACCTTCATCACTCTTAACACGCTTGTGGCGAAGGTGGAGAAAGGTATCGACGAGTCGAAGTTTGCTGCCGTTGTGGCCCCTACAGAGGAGCCCGCAAGTCCAAGTTCTGTGCACAAAGTTGCAGAAGAAGCGTCCTGATTTCTGAAGTCCTGTTTAGTCTGATCGTATGACCTCCTCACGAGTTTACGACATATCCGCAGCTCCTTATCACGAGGACAGACACTTATTGCTTCGTTTGTTGTTGCTAGGCTGGGCTGGAGAATCCACAACCTTCGGAAACGGCCCAGGCCAGGGCCTGAACCGATTACCTCTATATAATTACATTGTTCATACCGTTTGATATTATCTAGTCGCTTGACCCCCTTATCTTACACTTTATAACCACGCTCTCCCGGCTTCAAGGACAGGTTCAGGAGAGGTACTCAGATTGAAATTTCGTAGAGACAAGCCTCATGGTTTGGCAGGTTCGAAATTTGGTCAAAGCTATCAGGGAGTTGGTGAATTTACGATGTAAGGCGTCTTAAGAACGACCGCTCACTTAAACTCTAATCTTCGATGAGCTGGCTCTCCTCAGACTCTGTCATGCCTCCGCAGTGTTGGAGATAATGACGCGTTACAACCCGTCGTTATGCTGACTTGGAGTTAAGTTGGAGTTGTGGAGGTGATACTGATCTGTACTTACTATTTCGCGTTTCTTTGCTCCCCGGAATCCCCGTTGGGATCCGTACCATATGCATGTACATCTATATATACAAAGTCTCTCATAACGGATCATCTCAGTCTATTCTTACCAGACTGAGGTGTGTATTCTCTCGTAACGTTACCTATTGCGATCTGACCTGTTTCTGTAGCTTAACCTATTCCTATAGGTATAACAATAAAGTCTATTCTTACCAGACTGAGCTTAACCTATTCCTATAGGTTTCTGTCAACTAAATGCTGAGCTGTAAACTGTTCCAATACGCAGGACAACGGCTCTCGGCATTCCCATGCCCGAATTAAAGCATTTTTAAATCTCGATTCAATTGGAGGGAGGGTTCGCTGGACCTCCTCGTCCACGAATGTTCATCGGGAACGGAGTGCCACACCTTGCGTTCGTGTGTCTTCGTGGCGTAACACTCTCATTTATATGCACGTCGCTCGATGATATAAACACGCTCCATCTTGATCAGACCATGATGACCCCAATCAATTATTCCACTTTCCAACAAATGGTCACCTCTTCTTCGAAATTGCGAAATCTTTTTATCTTCGGAGACACGATACAGCGACCCAGTGGCCGGGACTCAATGACTCAGGCAGACCCACCCCCACCTGTTGCAGCTCACGTGGGCTGACAAATGATGGCTGATGTCGGCTAGATTAGTTAGCTCCGTAAAATGTTGTGGCCAGTGGCGAAATATACCATTGTCTCTCGAAACAAGTGCTATGGCCTCACA
>JABCKT010006720.1:0-22640 GCA_018858115.1 Tephrocybe rancida | reverse complement strand
TGTCCTATCGAACTGGCCCAAGAGTGCTACACCTAAACTGAAGCAGACATTGTCGAAGCTGTTCCGCGAGCGCACAAGTAGCGATGCTCTTCGCAAAATGACATGTGCTTCCTGTGGGTCAGCAGCACCATTTGCCACTTGCGACACTGTGCCTGTTTCCGCCCTCGATTTGAGTTTTTTAAAGCATCCGGACATAGACGAGAACGACTCAGTAGGTCTAAGATCGTTTGCCTTGGCTGCTTCTATTCCGTACATGCAGGGACCATTGAAAGATTTGGTCCTTGAAAAAGATGGTGTGATTGACAAAGAGGGTACCATTCATCTCCAACTGTGTCGCAGTTGTTCGCTTAGTCTCGGGCGGAAGCAACTTCCAAAATTTGCTCTGGCCAATCGTTTGTTTGTGGGCGAGGTTCCTGATGCTTTGAAGGATTTAACACAGATTGAAGAATCCATGATATCATTGTGCAGGGCTAAGTTGTGGATCATACAGATGAGGAAAACGGACGATCCTGATCAAGCTGATTCGGAATCTTCACCACGAAAACAAAAGTGGATTAGGGGACATAGTATAATCTATCCGCAGGATCCAGGACCTGTTGCGCGCTTGCTGCCGCCTTCAATTGAAGACATAGTGTCTCCCGTGTGCGTGATTTTTATAGGCTCCACGAAACCATCTGCGGAATGGTTCAAGAAAAAGGCTAAACCACTTGTCGCAAGGGCGGATAGAGTGAGAACGGCTTTAGCCTGGCTGAAAAAATACAATCCTCTCTACAGTCATGTGTCGGTTAATGAGGACGTGCTTGAGGAAATTGAGCGAACAGACTTTCTGCCTTACCATGTTCAAGTGGTAGCTCCCTCAGAAGGACAGGATACTCTCCAGTCTCGATATGATACGACCAACCAATCACGATTGAATTCTCCGCAAAACTCAATTCCTGGGGAAAGAATTGATGTCGATCAGGCAGATCAAGAACAAGGTGTCATCCAGCTGAAGTCAAGTTCTGTAGAAAGAAAGGAGGTCAACTCGGACGACCAGGAGTCAGAGACAGCTTTTCAGAGTCTCGTCGTGACAGATGTTGAAGGACACGCTTCAAGTCGAGAATTGCGCGCCGCGGCAGTTAGGCATATTAAGAAGGGAAAGGATTATTTGACGCTACCTCATGGGCAATGTCCTGTTAACGAGTTTTCCAATCCTAGTTTACTTCCAATGGTATTTCCAACTCTATTTCCATTTGGAATTGGTGGGTTGGAAGATCATACTCGAAAGAAAAAGGTGTCTTTTGAGACTCATGTCAAGCATTTATTCGGTCTCGCTGATCGTCGATTTCAAGAACACCATAGCTTCATGTTCGTTGTTTTTAACATTATTCAACGACGAACTATTTTACTACACACCAGTCTTCGTGTCAGAAAGCACAAGTTTAACCAGATTGCTAAAGATTATGCCTCTGTGAGTTTGGCTGCAGTAGAACGAGTTACAGATCGTGTAGAGCGAGGAGATTTTGCCACAGCCCGTGATGATGAAGAGCGAAGAGTACTACGTTTGATGAAAGAAGTTCATGTGATTAATTCTAAAGTCCCAGGCTCCTGCGCCTCTCGTTTGACCATACGAAACGAAATTCGTGGGCTTATGGCACATCTGGGCCTGCCGAGTTTCTTTATCACAATCAACCCGGCTGATGTTTACAATCCCGTTGTGAAATTCCTCGCAGGTACGGATATAGATGTAGATTCGTTACATGGAAAAGACGTGCCTGATTTCAATGAACAAGTCCATCTGGTGGCCAAAAATCCTACTGTTACTTCGACTTTCTTCCATGTATACATGCGTGCTTTTATTGATACATTGCTGGCTTATGATCCCTCAGGTAAAGACGCCACTGGAGGTGTTTTAGGCATTGTCAATGGTTATTATGGCACTGTCGAAGCGCAAGGCCGAGGTACACTTCACTGTCACATGTTAGTGTGGCTTAAGGGTAGCTTGAATCCCAACGAGATACGAGATAGAGTCATGAAAAACGATGACGATGCTCGGGAATTTTCACAGAGGCTGGTCGGCTTCCTTGATGATACTATTACATCAAGCATACCCTCACTTCCTGAGGATCTTCCAAATGTACCGTCCCGAACCCATAATCCTTTATGTCTCAGGGGCCTAAACAAAGATGTACCTGATGATGCTCGCCACCGTGCGGCGGATCTTCATTACCTGTCTAAAAAATGTCAGGCTCATGCACATACTGATACATGCTACAAGTATGTGAGAAAAGGAGAACCAAAGGAATGTCGATTTGGCTTGAAAGAGGACAAATATATCCCAGTGACTACTCTTGATCCTGTTACAGGGGAACTGACAATTAGATGTCTTGATGGACTCGTCAATGATTTTAATGAAACAATTTTGGAGACTATGAGATGCAACATGGACATCAAGTTCATAGGATCCGGTGAAGCGGCCAAAGCAGTTATGTACTATATAACAACTTACATCACTAAGACCCAACTGCAGGTGAACATTGCATATGCCGCACTGGAGCAGGCGATCATCAAACTGAACGTGCCACGTTATGATGATGACCACTACACAGTCAGAGCGAAACATCTTCAAAAGTGTGCTCACTCTATGATTTCAAAACAGGAGCTGTCAGGGCCACAGGTGTGCAGCTATCTATTAGGCCATGGAGATCATTACACAAGCCATTCGTACCGTAAGCTATACTGGACTCCCTTTGAGCAACATATTGAACGGGAATGGCCAAGCCCAGAATGTGGTTCAGCTGAGCATCGCATTGAGGTTTCGGAGGACAAAAATCAGCCGGCCATTGCAATACAAGAGGAAGAAAATGAATCTACCATTGACACCCCAGAAATTATTGTTGACCCACAGGAAAGCGAAATTCAAGAAGCTATTGAGGAAGAAGAAGTGACCATTGAAGTTGATGACGCAGGAAATTTGGAAACCCGAGGTAGTCGCATTGATGATTATGTACTCAGAGGTCCAGTCCTTCAGAATTTGTCACTCTGGGATTTCGTCGCACAGGTTGACAAGGTGCCGATTAAAAAAAATGCTGATAATGGCATGGATGGCGAACACGATGATATGGGGGACAAAATCGATGACAACGAGAGTATTGTCAATGAGGATGAAGATCTGTCTATGGACGACGAACATATGAATGTTCAAGATTTACTTACTAACACCACCAGAATATGGCCTATTTCATCATTGCTCCGTGAGCACAAAGATTCCGAAAAATGTGTGCACAAGCTTCGTCTTCCAGTAAATAAGCTGGTCATTGTTCCAACAGGTCCTGCGATACCTAGAAGAGATGTTCAGGTCACTAGATCTAGATATTGTCGGTTGATGCTCATCCTCTTTTATCCTTGGAGGTCTGCATCAGATCTGCGTATGGTCAATGAATCTTGGGAGGACGCATTCACTCGTGTGTTTTCTGCTGGTTGTACTGAAACTCATGCAACAAAGGTAATGGATAATATGCAGATTCTTCACGAATGCAAAGACAGCCGGGATGAACATATGAAGAAACGGAAATTGCGCTTGGCTACCTTCCAAATTGCAGATGAATATACTAAAGACAGAGAAGAACTGAACGAACTTGAGGAAGAGCCAGAGGATGACGATATTTACCTTCATTTGCGAAGCATGGATGATGACAGCTCCAATTTCACTGCATCAAGTAACGATGAGACTCAACAATGTTTAAATAGTGCCGCCGGGGGAGGATTTTTCAATCCTTCAACATACAATTGTGAAGATCTACTGTCCAAAAAAGAAGCCTTGATTGTGAAATCGACAACCCATTTAAAGACCTTGGAAGCCACTTTTCAGCGAGCGTATGAAGACAAACGCAAAGCATGGAAAAAGAAAAATACAACTGAAATCGAGCCTCAAAGAAGCAACGCAGAGGCTCACCTGCAACCGGAAGTATGCCATGGCCCTTTGCACGAGATGTCGGATTGCAGTACTGCGCCAGAGATAGGACATCTCCCTCCTATAGATGAGTCCTTCACAGTGAACGTCGATGCGTTGGTGACAAAGTGGACGTTATCCGAGGATCAAGTGTTAGCATTCCGCCTCATCGTCAATCAGAGTGAGACAAACATGACTTCTTATGGGTACCAGCCTTTGCGCATGTTCCTCTCGGGCGCAGCGGGTACTGGAAAGTCAAGAGTGTTAAATGCCGTGAAAGATTACTTCAAAGAAAAAAACGAACTGCGTCGATTCCGTGTATGCTCCTTCATGGGTGTTGCTGCTCGCAATGTTTCTGGTATGACTTTGCATTCTGCGTTATGCTTGAGTTCCAGCACTCGAGGTCGTCAAACGAAATATAGCTCTGATCTATCCGCGATGTGGGATGGCGTCGATTTCCTGTTCATCGATGAGGTGTCCATGATTAGCTGTAAATTTATGACAGATATTAGTCGGGCTTTGTCATTTGCAAAAGGCAACACCGACATTTTCGGAGGCGTCAACATTATCTTTGCAGGTGATTTGGCTCAGTTACCCCCTGTAGCAGATCAAAAGTTATTTGCGAACCTTGATTGCAATCACTTGGCTTCACTGGACAAAGGGCAAAATGTTATATTTGGCAAGCTTCTATGGCTGTCTGTACGAACCGTCATCATATTAAAAAACCAACATAGACAATCTGGCTCGTCTAATTATCGTTTCGTTGAGTTGTTAACCCGCCTTCGCGAGGGCAGATGCACTGATGATGACCTTGCCTTGCTTCGTACCCGGTTGATGAGCCATTTGACATAAGATCGGACAAAACCTGAGTGGAGGGATGCGCCTGTTATTGTTACCAAAAACGCCGCTAAAGATGCTATTAATGCTCGCGCAGCGATTCAGTTTGCTCGAGATACGAACCAAGATCTACATTGGTATCATTGCATAGACCAAATAGGTCGAAATAAAAAGCAAACTGCTCCAGGTAAACTGACAGATACTTTATTAAAGTTAGACACAGGAAAAACACATCATCGGCTTGGAAAAATACCTCTGGTCATTGGCATGCCCGTCATTATCTCTCACAATTATGACGTAAATGGAGGTATTGTGAACGGGAGTAAAGGCATCGTAACCAGTATTATCTATGAAGAGAAAGATGATGTTCGTTATTTGACATCTTGTACGGTTAAAATTGATGGCATACCTCTTGACCACATTCCCGGCACCCTTTCTGAAGGCGTACCCATTTTGCCTGACACAGTTTCATTGAAGTTCAAAAATCGTTACACCAAAAAAGAAGTGAGAGTGTACAGAACACAGGTACCCATAGAACCAGCGTTTGCTATGACGGCCCACCGTGCTCAAGGACAAACTCTGTCACATGTTGTTGTGGACTTAGCAGCGTGTAGAGGAACTGAAAGCCCTTATGTGATGGTCAGCCGCGCCTCTTCTTTGGAAGGAATCGTGATATTAAGACTTTTCGATGCGTCGAAAATAAAATGTTGCCCTACTTCAGAGAGCCGCGCGGAAAGTGAAAGACTTCATATATTAAGTCTCCAATCAACCTGTTTGTTTGGGAATGAAGCCCAAGTCACCGATGCCAAACAGATACTCGTGCAAATGGGTTTTACACCTGCCCAACAACCGTCTATTGTAGATCAACTTCCAGAAGACGCTCAACATGCTGCAGACTTTTTGGATGCATTACAATTGAATCCCTTTGGAGACGCATCGTTCGATAAGGCTTCCAAACGTAAGTCTGCGTCTCAAGGTCCCTCTAAGCCGGCCAAGAAACGCCGCCGATAGGTCTACGTCATGATAATGTTTGAGGGTGCGTCTTGTAGTCTTTTTTTGGCTGAATCCATCTGTATAGCTAATCTTACTTCAGACTATAACACGTCATGCGGGCATGGCTGTTTTCGGTAACTTCTGTCTCTCCTCAGTCACAATTGAGACGTGCCTCCTATTGATTTCTCTATAACTTTACAGTCATGAACTCCTCTTTTTCCTGCTTCACAATGGACGCACCTCCACCTGACCCTGACCGCTACCTCTGGCGCCTGACCTCTGGTCTTTACGATACGTTCATTGACAAGCTCAAGTCCACTGGCAAAACTTTCCTCGGCGCCATTGACCCAGGACGAGACCTCTACCCGGTCTTTGGAGAAGACAACAAGTTCATCACCTGGTATTCCACGGCGACGCATCGTGAGGCCAAAGTTCTCGTCTTCGGTCAAATCGGTACCTCTGCATCAGGATCACTTATGAGTGCAAAGGGAAATCACAAGCCGCGTCTTAATATGGTGAGTTCTCTTCCTCTATTCACTTCTTGTTCGGCCATGAATCTTTTTCAGGATTTTACTGGCATCGATGATGACTCCAAACCGCGGATGATGCCTATCCTTACTTGCCCCAAATCAGCCTCCAGCGCTGTACGTAAAGCCTACCGGTCTCAGTTGGTAGCAGCGGACGAGATTTTGGAGACCAATGAAGCCGTAAATGGTACCTCGGTGAGTTCTTACACTGAATGTCGAAGGCCCAGCCTGATGTTCTTTTAGGGTGTTAAAGTAATCGAGTGGCTTCACAATCCTGGCAAGGACGGATCTAAGAAAGACATTGCCTGCACCTTACCGGCTATATACGCAGTACATCGTTCTTCTTTGCCTCCGAGTTTTTCTATCTGACTATATTTATCTTTATAGACCAAACCTCCAAGGTTCGCCGGAACGACCACACGTCGTAACCGTCGCACAGACAACTCAGATTCTGAGGGCGAAAATGGCGACGGTGATGGCAACGAAGGTGTGCCATTTTCATATCTGTTCTCAGCTGGACGTCGAACACTTACATTTTGTTGACAGCCGAGGACATTTATGTCGGCGCGCTTTTGGACCCTAACCTTCTTCCCGACTATGGAGGACCTTACTTTCACCACCAGCATGCCAAGCTGGTCCAGCGCGACATCCGCGATGAAAACAACAAGCTCATCCCCGCTTGGAAGATTTATGAGGGCCTCGCTCATGGCACGCTGGTAGTATTGGAGTGCACTCTGCACTGCTGGATGTTCAATCCTGCTGTCAAGGTGTGTCGCACGTTTAACTTCCTTCTATCATATTCACTTTTCTGTCAGACGTACCAACTCTCAGCTCATAGTGTGCGTGTCATCGATGGCTCCGACGAAGCTCCCGATATCCCCAGCATACACGAACTCAGTGGGGCCCGTGTTCAAAATTCTCAATCCGGTCCCAGCACTGCTCTTGACTCTTTTAATATCGGAATCAAGCGCGACCGTGAGCAGTCTTCTCCAGGGTCTCCCCAGGCTGTTCCTGTTTCCCCCCTCACCGAAATTTCTTCTTCGACTCCGTCATCTAAATCTGGCAGCGACGGCGCTGCAGGGGTCAAGAATAAGAGAAAGAAGCAGAAGAAAGACCTTTTAGAGAAGAGCACGGAGGGTGGGAAATCGATGGACATTTCGTAGTCACCTGCTTCTGCGCTTGGACGCTGTATTAATAGCTTCATTTGACTTCTGTATTACTTCTTGTACACATGTAGGCCATTTTGTACTGTAGCTTCGTTTGACTTCTGTATTACTTCTCGTAACTTCTGTATTACTTCTCATACGTATATAGACTTTAGTTATGGACAGCGACAAAGTTTATTTGATTGTAATCGATCGTAGTAAGACAATGCGTCATGTTCCAGTTCCATTTTTTTTTCACATTCCTAGCTTGATCTTATGTTCGACTTGAGTACTGTGAATCAATAGTTTGATAAACTGTTGTCAAGTTTTATGGCTTCCCCTATTCCTCCCGAGAGTACTACAAATGAATTCTTCTTGGAGGGCGATACTTTGGAGATTCTTTGCTTCCCCGACGGCAATCTTTCCCTACAGGCCGACATCATCACCGTCAAAGTTCATAGCGGCGTCATGTCTCTCCACTCCACCGTTTTTAACAGGATCTGGGAAGGGCGGCCAATCAAGGAAAATGGCACTGTTGGTATTCGTCTACCGAACATCATGGACGAAGACTTAATCCGCTACACCAATGCTGTATACAACATTAATGAGTGTGTTCCTTTCCCCTACATGCAAGTCGACTCTAATGCTGTGCAGTGACCATGAGCGCCCAGATGCTTTGAAGGTATCATCGGCAACCTCACTCCTGCGCACCAGTCTTCTCTTTGAGCACGCCCTACTCTACACCAAACTCAAGTCTCGCATCTTCGCTGACTTCCCGTTTACTTTGGTCACATGGGATAATGCCTATTTTGGAAATGAGAGGCTTTTGAGTGGACACGGTGGGGAATTTGATCTGGTCAATGCGATCGATTTGTGTCGACTGTCGCGAGCTTTGCCTGCGCTTCTCTTCAAAATTGCTACTATATATAGCTCAGTGAGTAACTAACGAAATCAATTTTCATTCTCTGACAGTCGTGCAGGACCAAATTTGCCATGGGGTCGCTCGGTTGGATGAAAGCCTCGCCATTTTGCCCTTGTTTTTCCGTCTCCGATGTCTAATAGCAAAGGAAAATCTGATTAAACTGCAGTTGGCCCATACACTTTCATGGCTTGGACGAGGTCAGATTCCTACCATCATCTGCACGACTCCGACTGCTTGCCTTTCTGTAAAGGTTTCGATCATTGAAGACCTCTGGAGTTCGAGCCCAGATCCTGCATTAGCTCTCAAACCCTGGGATTCATGTAGATGGAAGGATAGGATGTGTGAAAGATGTGCTTTTGTAGCCAGAGAGACACACGAGAATGGTCGGCGCCATGTGTGGTCGATTCTACCTGAGACGTTCGGTTTCAGTAGCTGGAATAGTTTGAGGGCTCACCAAGAAAACGTATGTTCTTTTTTGCGCTCAACACCACTTGTCTTTTATCTCTTGTTTCTTTCCAGAAAAACAATACACCTCCCGCCTGCGTGTACAAATATGACATATAGTGTATAAAGGTGGAAGCTCTTTTCTTAATGTTAAAATTAGAAACCCCTATTACTATGTCTATCATATCCGCTTCATATGACCATTTATATGTATATTCCTGCTTCTTCCCTCCTTCACTTGGGCCAAAATTCAGTCGAAGAGTGTACTATCTTCATGATGAATTCTACCTTGGGTAAGTCGAGAAATTGAAACTTTCACCTTTATCTGACGTCCCTCATGCAGGATTTTGGGGCTGTCTGAGCTTCAATGCCTGCTATGCTATCCTTTCGAGATGGAACCTGCAGGAATTGATGGCTCTTGGATCCGCCTCGCGCAGTTTGCACCAGATTGTTCAAAACCATGTGAAAGAAAGGATTCATGCAGCCATCGCCATCCATGAGCTCAACCCTCCTGAATTCCTGGCGCTTATGCACGAGTCAAGCACGATAATCACGGGCTCCACCGCTCTCCTGGTCCTGAATGCGCGTCAATTCATTCCTCGCGATTTGGATCTTTCCGTCAGCTGCCAGGGCAACGACCTGGAGATCTTGTTGGATGGTCTGCGCAGGGACTTCAAGATGGTGAGGGTCCCAACAAATAAAGGAAGTGGAAATGATGGGCCATATGCGACTCTCGGTGAAGTTCACGAAATAATCACCATGGAGCATGACGAGCACAAAATCCACATCATGGTATCTGTCAAGGGGGCGCTGCGACCTTTGTTCTCCTTTCACTTGACGGTGGTGATGAACTGCATCACGAGCAGTTCCGTGTTTTGTGCATATCCCAATCTCACGCTAAACTTCAGGAACTTGGTCAATGAGAGTGAAATAGTTGGGCCATCAGGATTGACGGTGCGAGGGAAGGAGTGTTTGATCAAGTACGCTAAACGCGGGTATGAGTTTGGTTACAGACTGCACAGTTGGCCAGAATTCAGCAGCCATACGTGTGGATCGGACCACAATTGCCCATTCACTTTTCGGTCGGTAAACGACAAGGGTGTGCTTTGGTTTGACTATCAAGGGAGAACGATTCGGAAGGGCCAGGGGCACATTTGGTTGTTGTCATTTTGAACGCACATAATCACAATTGTCAGCCTCCGTTTTGACATTCAAATTGCCTCTCTTGTCTTTATCCCTCATGTCCTCTATTGCGAACTTTCCTTTTGAGATACTGGGTCTTATCTTTGACAACGTTTTGGAGGCTTTAACCTTGGTCGAGATACCCGGACAGCCTTTTCTTCTTTCCAAAGTCTGCAGGCCCTGGCGATATGCCGCATTTGCAAACAAACGGATGTGGAGAATGATTAGAATATTGCTTCCTTTGCGATGTTCTTCTCATTTCTATACTCTTTCTTTTACTCGGTCAGAGCCTCACTTGACCCAAGTTCACATCGTCATCGATGACATGACACCCGGCAAATTGCTCTTGCATCAGCTACCACATTTCCTAGCAATGCACTCACCACACATAAACGAGTTAACAATCGAATGTTATGACTATCGTGCGTGGACGTCCTTCGTAGGTCCTGGTTTACTCCACATGAACTTGACACGCCTCTCCACCCTCGTTATAAAAGGAAACACTCGTTGTGGAACAGGACACGTCAATTATTATCCGCTTCTGCCAAATCTACTTCATCTTCGCGTTCCTGGATGTTGGAGATGTTGGCCGCTCACTTGGTCTTTGTCGACATTGGCTATCAACAACTTCAACTGCACAGACCAGCACCTTCGTTCTATTTTGAGAACATGTTCTTCTCTTGCATCCCTATCTCTTCGCTTTCGAGGAAACTTATCCCTCCCTCCAGGTCCCCAGCGCCCAATAAGAGCTCGGTGCCTTAAGAATCTTTCACTGGAGTTACAGAACAACTACTTTACAACCTCTACGGTTTTTTGCAACTTGGACGCACCGAATCTTGTCTCATTGGTTTTGGGAGGTTTACTCTATGGATCAGACAATTTCACTCGTCTCGGTCTACCTTCTTTTCCCAAGCTGACCAAGCTTGGTCTGAAACGATGCAGCATATCAAGGGCGGACTATCTCATGTTGGCTTCCTATACGACGATCACCGAACTGGTCTTGATTGAGGTCGCTCACCTCTGGCTTTGGAAACATTCTCACGGACCAATTAATTCTCTTCCTTGGCCCGACCTCAATAGGCTTACGGTTTGGTCGTCATCCTGTGGTTTTAGCCACATGATTGACTGCTTGGTGGATCATGCAAGATATAATAGACAGCCGTTAGTGCTGTCCACTCATTTTCACCCTAAACTGGTTGGGGACGATACCTACCCATTTTTTTCTATAGAGATTATCAGACAACTCTTGAAAGGCATTTCTGTCGTTGTAATCGACCAGCTTCAGGCCTACAGTGCTCTAGATTGCATGTTGACAATGTGAATTACATACTACCTTTCAACTACTACCCTGAACGAACAAGGCCTGCACCAACATCTGTAAACTCGTAGCCGACACTTTGCCGACGCTTGAGAAACTTAACAAGTCTGAGCACAAATTAGTGTCTTTAACGTTTTAACAGATTTGAATGATGCCGATTGATCAGACTATACCTTTAATGGATGAGGGGCTCGCGTTTCAGACAGACATGGAGATTTGGGAGGGCAAGATCGTCCGGATTGAGTAGTTATACAGGAATATTACTGATATGAGAGGATAGCATGAAAGTTTTCCTTCGTCGAGAAATTATTAATATAAAAACTATGTCCCTCCATCGAATTATCGCAGGTCAAGGATTCATCTGCATAACGACCATGTTTAGGAACCAACTCAACGACTTGAAGAACCTGCGCAAGTTGTAGAACATCACCCATGCGTGACTTGTTGCCTCTGAGGTGTCGATGGACGAGGAACATGTCAATATCAGGCGCCGGAATATAAACTTCGTCACCGTTTTCATCGATCTCGGTATGCTCACTGGCAAACTTGAAGAATTCGGCATAAACAAGTTGATCATTCAATGTAGTGTTGGCGGGCCGGAAAATAAGACGAATCTGGGCCACTCGGCAGCCTAAACATAGAGTCAGATTCAAAACTGAATAGCAGAGTGTATTTGACAGACCTCCAACGACACGGAAGGTGCGATTTCCAACGTCATCAGCAATCAGAACAGTATTACAACGGCCAAATGGAAGCCCTGACTCGAAATCGGGTGGCAGGGCTTGCACAGTGAAGTGAGGGGAGATGAGACGGGAGTCCTGGAGCGAACGATGTTGGATACGAAAGTTATTCCACACGTCGATGGATGAAAAGGGTAAGGGGCACATAGGGCCACTTTTCCTCTGCCCTTTCCGCTGAGAATAGGAGAGCCCACCCAGATAATCACCCAATGCAGGGCGCAGATCGGCGAGACCATAATCACTTGGCATTGCGTCAATGAGAACTTGTTGATGGGCACGTATGTTGAGAGAAATCACGGTCATCTCATCAACAGAGATTAGACCCTTCTTTTTGTCAAATAGAGTCTTGCGGCAACGGCGATTGCTGACCAGTTGATCATGTGGCAGGACACGAGATAACCATGTTTGTTCTGGGTAGTGGTCGGCCACGGCAGTCGTCTCTGTCTCCATCTCGTTGAGCAGGCTTGTGTTATTCCGTTTGAGAGCGACAAATAAGCCGAAGAGATTGAGCTTCTCAACACGATCCATGAATCGTGCACATTGTTCGTGAAAGTTGCGGCGATTAGACCTCCGATAAGGTGTCTTGACATGTGTGATGTGGCATCGCTCTGTAATGTCTGATGTCCACTGATAGGGGGCCCCGAGTAGACAAGCACTGCGTATGATGATGTGCAGCATCTCCAGCTTCGGGATACGGAAATGATTTATGATACCCTTTTTACCACGTCTCCCACCAGCATCAACGATTGCTTGCTTGTTGTCATGGAATTCGGAAAGGGCTGCCGAGAGTGCCTCACAAGTCTCGTCATAGAAGACAAGGCTCTGTGACTGGAAGATGAAATCAAGAAGAGCGCGAAGAGCGCACATGACACGTGAATCGACGGCGCCGTTGATGACGGCAATAAAAACCTTTTCGAGCTCCCGATACTCGCGACCAGTGACCTGCGTTAACTTTGACACCCCATTTGCCCAGTGTCGTACACCAACCCGAGGCTGCAAAATCTTGAGGCGAGCATCAAGTTCTGGGCCTGTCATGATGTTGATGGCCCATTTGACGACGTGGTCCCAAAAGAATTTATGCAACCCATGTAGAGGGTCATGGGCCAGAAAGATAGATGGGCACGCAGAGCCCCAATCCACCCAGAATGGCTTGGTAACACCGTTAAGCCCGTACGATTGACAAACTCGCCAAAAGGGTTCGAGGGCACGCGCCGAGTTGCTGGGATATGGATCGCTTTTGGCAACGGCTTGGGAAATTGCAAACAAGGTTACGTTACGAGTACGAGGAGGGTGCATGCCACCAGGTGGCTGGTCGCCAAACTGTGAAGAGTGTGCAGTCGTCACTGGTGATTGACTTCCAGAAACACATGAGACGAGTTGTTGTTCTGGGTAATCAGCAATGTACACTGCCAATGGAGTGTGGACAACACGCAGACCTCCCACAGAATCCGCCATGCGCTCGCCAGTCCTCTCAGCAGCCTTCAGAGGTCCGAGAATCTTATCGAGGCAGAGGTGGAAGAGGCGGGCCTTCAAAATCGATTGTTCATGATCGGTAACGTCAACAAACTTGACGATAGGGAGGTAGGCAATCAAAGCAAAAGAACGTGATGTTGCTTTCATCCGCACACCTGCGTCGATGTTGGTTATTGAAATAAGAAGGGGGTGCATTTCTCGATTGCCTGTGCCGATCGTGAGTGGTGTTTTGTCTGAAGCCAAGATAATCCCAACAAAAGAATGTCCAGGTGGGAGTGTGCTCTAGATATGACGACATGAGCTGGCAGTCAGAGGTGACCCAATATACAAAGTATATACCTGGTAGTCCCATGCAAAATCTCCACTCATAAATTCGGTGTACATTCGGTCAGTTGAGGTTGGGGATGGGTAGAGCCGGTATGGATTATGTTCAAGACAGGGAGTAAAGATAGGGTTCGCGTAAAGATCTTTCACAACATCAAGCGGGTTGCGCCAGAAAATGGTGATGGGGTCCTTCGTCTTGTAACCTGGATAAGTGAAGGTTTGGTGCTGCCATTTGGGTACAGTCGGAAGTGCCTCAATTCGAGCTCGCATATCGCGCGCAGATTTGATGGAAATTGGATTTTGTTTCACCTGTTAAAGGACATTTATTAGATGAAGAAGGATGGTAGGCTGGAATGGACTGTGATACATACGTACGAAAGTCGTAGGAAGGCGTCAATTTGTTGCTGAGTCAAGGAAGCGTCGTTCATCCATTGTACAAGTTCCCACTCTGTCTGACTCGCAAACGGATAATGTGGATTTCCGTTGTTGCGGTGATGGGCGTATTTGTCCTTCTCGAGAGCTTGCAAGAGGTTTAGACCTTGGGTTGGGAGACTCCCCGCACGGTTGGGATGGTATACTTTATAGGAGGATGTCTCTACAGGTCGATCACGAGAAATTAATGATGCATTTGCTTCTTCTTCCGGAGGGTGAGGCTCCAATGTCTCTAAGAAAAATGAGTCCAGCTCGTCCTCTCGATCTTCAAGAAGGTCCACAACTTCTGAAGATACACGACAGATAAGGAAGGGCCATGACAAACTGAATAAGTGACACACCTTCAATAACCCATTCTTCAAGCTCTTCATTGGAATATATGTCTTCAAGGCCATCCGAATCGACTGTGACAGCTTCGTAAAGGTTACCACATCAGAACTGAGGGTCGGCAAGATGATGCACAACTTCATTTTCATTGGAAAACTGTAGGTTGCAGGTCAGATTAGGACAAAGGTGAGGCATTTGGGATATGATACCGTCACACATTTCTTGTAAATTATAAAGGTTGTCCATAACACCGCTAATAGAAACGGCAAAATTATGGCAAGTCCTCGGATTTGAGATGTACCAGAAGGCTCACATGATTCCACGGCATCCAACAAGCTCCAGTGGCTGGAACAATAGCTCGGAAAGACACAGATTCCAGTTGGTAAGTGAAGTGCACAGGTGATGTTGTGTTTGGTGCAGTGGGAACCAACGTGATACAACTCCAGTCAGTTGACAACCAGATTGTTCTAAGTCCATTCCGAATTCCGCTCGAACATGCCGAAATCAACAACTCTGGTTCTCATCGTCGTATCTCCTTTGCCATTGCCATCCTCTTGAAATATGTCCATTGTCCAAATGGACCGCACCCCTCTCTACCTCCTACGTCACCCTTTTGAGTTGCTCCCATCTAATTCAAACTTTGTCATACAATCGTCAATGTCATCACGGTCAAACTGTTCAACAAAGACCTTTACTCATGCAAAATCCCAGCAACGTGAAGTCAGTCAGCTATAGACCCGCACCCCAACTGAACTAACATGCAGTCCAGTATCAACTTGCGTATGATTGTCACAACATCCATCCAAACCGTCAAATTGTACAATTAGCTCGAGCCAACCGAGACACTGCTAGGGTTGAGAAGGAACTTGCAGTTCAGCGTGTTAAAGAGGCGGAACTTCTCCTCAACATACTGCGTGAAGATGAAACTCGTTCCACCACTAGGCTTGCAGAAGCAAATGCTCAAGTCAAAGCAGTCACACACTTTACATCGAAATCGAGGGTCCTTCCAGGGGAGCTTAACAAGGACATCACCAGTTCCTCAAGTGACCTTGAAGACAGCAAAGAAGAAGAAGATGAGGATGAGGATATGGGTACGTTTCTATATAATTGATTCCCTAACGCCGACTGAGTTTTTGAAGATGAGTTTTTCTATTCTTTAGCATCTGAGCCTGGGCAACCTCTAACCGAGGCAGCCCTTCAGGCTCTCTCTACTCCGTCACCTTCGGCGTCGTCTTCCAGGGTTGATCCAGAATGTAATCATGCGGTACGTCTTTTGTCATTGCCTAGTTCCGGGTGACTGATTATGTTTATCCAGTCTTAATTATATACAATGTGCTTCTAGATTATCAGATCCATCTTGTGGATCTTCTTTCATTTTGAACCCTGTAACAGCTTGTACTCTGTGCCGTTATTCATATCTATCGTCTGGCTGCCTCAATGCTGAGCTTAACAGAGAGCACCCTGAAAACCAACGGAACCCATGTGCAACGTTTACATAGAAGATTCCAGATAGTTCTGTGGTCACAAGTTGTCCGGTTTTTGCAAAAAGCCGCAAGCCTTTAAAGAGGTGCCGATTAAATGAGATGTAAGCAGAGCACTTCTTCCTCATTTTCCGCCCACTTGACAATCTATCTTTCCCAATGGCTTCTAATATACCTGGTATGTTGCCATTCCATCTTTGCACATCTGTAGCTAACTTCTTCACTGTAGAGCATCGGTCCACACGCCAAAGGGATCCCAACGCTCTTGCACAGCGTCAGGAGGCCTTATCTGAGCTGATCTCACAGCCCGGACAAAGTGGACGGCGTCCTCCAGCCCCGGCACCAACGCAAGGCGAAAGAGGGCAGGCGTTAGCAGCTCAGCAGGTGCGCCTCATTCTTGCCTTGTAATACCAGCTCATTTTCTTCTGATCAGCGACGGGCAAAGAAGACACGTGGCGCCGCTCCTCGTACTAACACATCTACTCAACCAGCTGTTGCTCCCGTACCGTTTGTACCTAGGGGTATGAAACCTTGCCTGATATTTTCCTTTCTTGTTTGTTGACATTAAAATTCAGAGCGCCCGGAGGAACAAGTAGTTCGATCAACCTGATGTCAACATTTTTACTAACGGAATAGCTCTCTTAGCCAGCAATGCAAGTATTTAGTTATAGCCTGCCATTGGTGACCGACGATGCCGGTATTGAAAGTGATCACAATGATGATGGGGGCGAGGACGATGGTAATTTTGTTCGGGAGAGTGATGCCAGCGATGGTGATGGAGATGCGACCTTACGAGCGCCTCCAAACCTTCAAATGCTTCAAAATCTTGGTATGTTCCAGTTCTCATGCTTGTCATAGGCAATCATTCATAATCTGATAAACAGCCCTTCACGATGAACCAACCTCATTGGATCCAGGGGGACCCGGTATGTTTATCTGTCTTTCCTGCCGAACAGTTTTATTTATTGCCCTCTTTCAAATCACATTCATCCTGATCTATTTGTAGGCTTGGTCTGGTCTTCAGGATCAGGTGCCGACACGGAATCAATGTTAGGTCAGTTCACCATCGTACCACAACCATATAATTCTGACAGTACACCTTCGGCAGCCTTACTCAATGTCCCAGATATCCCACGTTACGGTGACTTTCAGCTTCCATTCTCTGCACCCCATCAGGCGGTGAGTCCCCACAAATATCCTACACTAAGCAGCTGATTCTTCCCCTGGAGACGACGCTCACTGCACCCCATCAAGTGGGGGCAAGTTCCCACAACCTGACTATGTCGCAGACGGCCATCCCATCTGAAGAATATTTTTTTACCGGCAGCAGCTGTGAGATTTACGTCTGCCATTCTTTCGTACTGACCCTTATCTTACTCTTCCTCTATAGATACAGCCCACCATTCCCCTGTGAGCCAAACTCAACGTGGGTCGGGTTAGCATCCTTGTCAGTTGACATTATTCATACTGTCTTTATTTAGCACACCAACACACACATGGCTCCGAGTCCGAACCCAGTTGGGAGCCCGACCCACTACCACCCAACTCAACTATGTACACTTCGAATGCGCAAGTAGGACTCATTGTTCGTAAATTCAAACTCTACGCATAGCTAATGCAGCTGATACACACTAGCCACAGGGAGCAGTTGTGGACACCCTACAACGCCATCAAGAGAAAAGAGGTCGAGCCCGGATGCCGGATCCAGCAACACTCGCTACATTCTCACATAATTCCCAACCCACAACATCTAGTGTACCATCCACAGGGCGTAGAGTGGCACGCTCATCTTCGCAAGCCTCAATTGTGCCATCGGAGCGATCGTCAGCAACATCAATGGCCTCAGATTGGACCTTAGCATCCATGGCAAGTAAGCAGGTTGGGCCACAATGAACCGTCTATCTCCGTAGGCGAAGCAAGCAGTCGGATTTGCCAACTGGGCACCCAACTCTGCTTCCAGCAGAGAGAGTTGTCGTTCGTGATGCACAAGGCCTTCTAACAGAGAAAATCCTCATTGAGAATGCATTCCCGGACAAGCCCGTTCTCAAGCTATGGGCTCGCAGTGTCTATCAACAAGCTCATCTTGCAGCGCAAATCCCTTGTAAATTCTCTTGTCTCAAACACAAGCCTTTGCTAAATATTTTTCGCTGCAGCTGACATGAACCCTGCTCCTTCGCTGCCATCAAAGCTAGCTGTGAAATCGGTGAGTAAAACAATTCTAAATATCTACATCATTGTCACAAATGTATTTTTTCTTAGATAAAAGCGGCAGCTAGTGTCGTTCGTAATCAACTGAAACGGCTATGTGAGGAACGTGTGCCTTGGCTGTATGAGCTCCATCCTCCAGAACATCTGCCCGAAGGGGAGAAACGCACCTATACCCGCAACCGTGTAAAGACCCTACTGAATAAAGGAAATTACACACACGTATGTTCGATTTTTTTTTTCCAACCACAACTGTCTACTACTAACCTACACTGTAGGGTGAGGCTCATAGCCGTTCGAAGTTTTTCAACCACAAGGCCCTTTTCAATATATCTCATACCTATTTCTACGACAGCCAGAAAGGCTTTGCTCAAGGTCGCGATACCCTTTTTGGGCCTCTCTTTCCCATCAACTGTATCGCTCTGATTTTTACGGCGGTAAGTCTCAAACGAATGCCTGAGATGCCTTCACTAATTTACCTGATACTCTAGATATGGTCCACAATCAAATCATACGGAACCGGTAGTTTCCTGTCCCTTGAGTTCTCTACGAAGAACTGTGGAAGTATCTTCCAGCATATCCTCCACCAGCTCAATAGCATGGAACTTGGCCATTTGAACGGAGTGCTTCACTCCATCTGCACTCGCCTTTTTGAATCAAGGTAAGTTTCGTGTTGCATCTCTTATATTTCACTCAACCTCACTCAAAAGGCTCGAGGCGAGAGCCCTATTGGATGACCTGTCGGGTGAAGATGATTATTTTGATGATGATGCATTTCTCGCCGATGACGATGACAGCGATAGCTGGCCAGCAAATTAAATAAATTGTAATTTGGAATATTCTACCTGTATATACATATCGGGCAACCTAAATCTTGACATTATCTACATGAATTAGCCGAATTATACTTGATCCAAAGAGAGCTGCCCCGACTCGCTTTGTTCCCCTGTTTCAAAATGTTAAACCTGTTAACCGACATTGAACAGCTTTCAAATCTTGAGACCTTTCAAAAGCGCTTTCAAGAACTCGGCCAAACCACTGATGAAGTGCTCTGCAAAAAATGAACACCAAGGAAAACATTGGATAAGACGACTCACTCTATCAATAATTTCTGTACTATCTTCAGATCACTCGCGACGACGTCAACGGGTATATGGGCTGTGGATTGCTTGTTCACATCTGCCGAGTGCTTGATGACAAGTATGTTGCCTCGAAAACTATGGCCCCACATGTGGCATACTGCTTCGTTGTCTCGGCCCTTGATATCGTGTCCTTCAAAATAAATTGTAAAGGGGTTTTCAATAGGCTTATGCGACATCGGGTAGGTTGTGAAATAAGCGCGATTTTCGTCGGCTTCCTGCACCCAGATGCTGTCGTCCAAGGGTTTGACCCAGTACTCCACGGCAAGATCATCGGTAGATCTCAAAGACAGGATTCCATGATCGATAGGAACAGGAACCCTCTGAGGCTTGATTGGCCCATCGACTGCGAATAGCATGCCCTGCACGAATCCTGCAAATTTCTGACAATATCATGTACTTTAAAGACCTGTTGATTGTCAATGAAATGAACACTCACAGGTCGCATATGTACAACACCTCGTATAGCTCTTTGAACATCATAAGTCGGCATGAATGAATTCAATATAGTTAGATAGGAGATTTCCAGTGTAACGCTTAACATATTTGTGGCTCACATGTGTTTTCCCTCTGGTCCTCCTTTCCACGACACCATGACCTTCACATTCAACGCACTTTCTGTTCAGGAAATTAGGACAGAAATTATCTCTCACATGGCTATGCCATCCTTGGCGACTGTCCAAAAAGTATCACCCCTTTGGGACACGGACGTGCGTTTTATGGTCAAATCGAGGCTCTCTTTGATCCTGGATCTTTTCTTCTGTGAGTATACATACAATGTGTTTTCACTGACAAAAGCTGAGTGTACCAACCTGTCAGCCGACATAACAGGTTTTTGGATGTCACTTGAAACTGCGGATGGTGGAATATGTGGGCAGACCGCTCTAGAATTGATGCTGCCGAAGGCAGGCACTACAAC
The DNA here is from genome assembly GCA_018858115.1 of Tephrocybe rancida. NCBI lineage: Eukaryota > Fungi > Basidiomycota > Agaricomycetes > Agaricales > Lyophyllaceae > Tephrocybe > Tephrocybe rancida. Next base: position 2,301 of record JABCKT010006720.1, on the reverse strand, counting down.
TGTGCTCCGTCAACTGGATCTTGTGGTTTCTCCTGCGAAGATCGAAATTATGCGAGCCTTCCTCCACATGGAGGGGTACGACACAGCGGTCACACCCCTAAAGCATTTGGACACCGAACGCTATGGTACTTACTACAAGTGTCGCAAATGGGGGGCCCCCGAAATCACCCTCAAATGTCCTGTCAAAGGTCATGTGTTACGTTCTCTGCTATATCAACAATGCACCTCTTCAATGAACATCATCACGCCCCATTATATGTACTGCTTCTATCCCGACCTTATTGACGATCGATTGAGCATTAGCCCTCATAACCCTCCCGACAACTTAATCGTGGAGCAATGCGCGAGCCTGGGAATTGCGTGCTTCACCTATCCAGGGTTTTGGAGGGTGAGGAAAAGGCGGTGCGGATGGGAGTGTCCTGGAATTCAACGAAGGACTCGGTATCTCGATGGCACCGCTTCTTTGAAGTGGAACAACACAGATTCAACTGAGGTTAATTTTGCGTCACTGTCAGTTATGTGGAGGATGGGTGCGTTCTGTTGGAATTCTCGGTGCAGATACAAGAAGGACGGGTGGCACGGTCCTTGACTTCAAGCTGTAGTTATTTCACGCGTCATTCCCCCTGTACAGTCTCGATAATGACTCCGCGAAGATGGACCTCATGTGAAACCAAAATAAAAGTTTGACTGTAACGAGTGAGACTATATGTCAATCGCTTCTTTGCAAAACTACCATGTCCCCATCTTGCGCCCAAACGGTCTGCTTGAATGTGGCAGAAATAAATGGCAGAATCCAGTCCTTCCTTGACCTCGGGTCGTCTATCGTCTGGTCCCACGTCTGTCGAAGCTTCCGTGCAAGTTGGCAAGATCATATAAAGACAAGGATAGGCAACGTCCTCCGATACTTCTTCGAAACTGGAGGTGAGTTGCCGCAACGTGATATTGGATAGCTGACTAACCTGAAAAAAGAAGAGCAGCGACGTTTTTGGTCACTGCTGAATTTTGTGGGGGGGGTAGTTGTAGGCCATACTGCCCTCGCCGTCATGCGTGCTCCTGGTAATTGTCCTTGGAAGCCACCTGTTCTGTCGCTCTACGTGCCCAAGGGGAAATCTGGTACACTGCACGCTTGGCTTCGTCGTATTGGCTTCAAGTGGAAGTTGGCGCGAAAGCAACCCCGCAACTATAGAGAAGTTCGGTTCCAACACGCTACCGTCTCCGGCAGATTTATCTGCGTATTCACAGCGCTGAGGGGCCCAAACTTTGCCGGCATCTTCCATGCATCTTCAACAGCGTTGATGAACGTCCTCACTGCCAACAACATATACAGCTTTTATCCAAAAAGCTTGCACAAGCGAATCGCTCTAGTCGGTCCTTGTCGCCTGGAAGAAGTCGAGATTGCTGGCCATAATAGTGTGGGTTGGGCGTTGAGAAAGAGCTTAATGACGAAAGGGAATTGCGGAATCGAGTGTGCTGGCGGTGTACGCGAAATCAGTGGTTTAGCAGGCATCGCAAAGGCAAGTTGGAACTCAGGCAAGGATTGGGATCCGTTGGAAAAAGAAGGGGTCGTTTGGTCTTTCGACCGGTACTGCGAAAATCGTGACTGTCAGAATCAAATGCAGAGCGGAGAACTTAGAAATTAGGTCAAATGGTATCTAATCATGTAGTTTTTGCACCCCGATTTGTTCCATAGAACCTACGACCAACAAGCAATGGGACAATCTCGCCTTGCTCATTACTCTCTCGAGTACTTCCACTTCATATCCTGCTGTCCTTGTTATTGAACCTAAGGCGATCCCCTTGTTTTCAACTTTGAAATGGAGGTGTCGCTTGGAACGAGACCCTATGTGCTCAGTGTGAGAAAGGCGGCAGAGAGGTTCACGATGCAAGAAGACGGATAGTCTGGGACTTGCTCCCTAAATAAAGTTGAGGAAAGACGAAGACAAGTGTTCGTAGCGGGCTTCACGGGGCTCGCCGCGCTAAGCAGTATTCAAAAGTTGTCTTTGAAAAAATGAAGCCATGTGACCGGCGTTCGATCCGAAAACTGCATTTTGCCTTGTTTTCGTTTCCCTGATTATACTAACTACCCATGACTGACTTGATATCTGCGCTACCTATTACCTCCATCTTATACAGTTACTAACCGTGTAACTTGATTCTGTACCGAAAATTCCTGGACAATGGACATATCGCTATGTACTGCAATTCAAGTTTATTCTTGCTTAGGTCTGATATATGAGCAGCCTTTCAACGTATATATATGTGGCTTGTGTCATTTGCGCCCCTCAACCAGTAAACCAGTAA
>JABCKT010006719.1:0-22698 GCA_018858115.1 Tephrocybe rancida | reverse complement strand
ATTTGCACAAGTCATTTTATAATATAATATAACTTCAAATAAAACAGAATGCCCCCTCCTGTGTGAGTGTGGGCAGGCAACATGACGTGGGGTTATTCATGGTCAATCCTAATATATTTAATATATGTTGAAATACAAAAAACTAAGGTATATAATAATTAAAATTAAAATTAAAAAACCCTGTCCCTGCTACATAGGCACGGGCACGGGATGGGGGCGGGGTGGCGGGGTGGGGATGCAGCGGTAAGTGAGGGCACACACCATCATCACATCTTACACAAAAATATATATATTACAAATAAAATAAAATCCCCACCACCCGCTACACGAGGCGGGCGGTGGGCGGCAGGCAGGCAATGCGGTGCGGTGACGACGCAGTGGTTGGGGGTGTGCACCGGCATCACGTAGAACTGAAAAAAAGAATATAAGTCAAATAATATAAAGCGAAAAAAAGAGAAAAAAAAGAAAAAAACACACCGCTGCCTGCCGCATCACTGCAGGCGCGCAGAGGGCAGGGGGCGGGCAGTGGGGGTGCAGCAGTTGTGGGTGTGGGCCGTCGTCAGGTCGCACTGAGAAAAGAAAATTTAGTAAATTAATTAAAAGAAATAGAAGAAAAAAAACCCCCCGCATTGCTGCAGGGGGCGGTGGGCGGGTGTGTATGCTGCCGTCGGGTTGTGGGTGGGCGTTCAGGGCATGGGCAGGTGGGGTGTCATCGCGTTGTTTTCGGGGCACTGATGTGGCGGGGCGTGCGTGTGTCAGAGTGTCGTTACGTCGATGTCGGGGTGCCGACATGGCAGGGCGTGCGTTGGGGTGTCGTTGCGTCGTTGTCGGGGTGCTGACGTGGTGGGGCGTGCGTCGGGGTGTTGTCATGTCGGCATTGGGTCGGGTTGGGCTGTCACATGGCCATCGTCATCATGGGGCTGCAGCTGTGGGTGGGGTGGTCAGTGGGAGGGAGTGGGTGCGTTGGCGATGCACCTCGTGGGTGTCCCCCACATCCCCGGTGCTCGTTACAGCGTTGCGGCGGGTCGGGGTGTCACGCGGCCGTCGTTGTCATTGGGCTGCAGCTGTGGGTGGGGTGGTCAGTGGGAGAGAGTGGGGGGCATCGTTGACGGACCTTGCAGGTGTCCCCCACTCGGGGTCTGCCCTCGTCCCCCTCGTCGGCCCTCCAGTGCTCGTTACAGCGTCCGTCGGGTTCGTTGTGGGGTTGTGGTGGCGGTCGTCGTGTGTCATGGTGTCCTTCAGGGTTGTTGTCATTGTCGTTGTGGTCGTTGTCATTGTCGTGCGGCGGCGGCGGGGAGACAGGTGGTGGTGGTGTAGGTGGTGGTGGGAAGAAGGAATGACAGTGACGTGGCATTCTCGCCCATGAGAGTCAGATTCTGACTCTGCCAGGTGTTGCCAGACGTTGGATTAGGTCATATGGACTTGTGATTTGAAAATATTACAAGCCACTCTGGCCCAACGGTTAGGTGTGTCAACTGAAAAGCTTAGTAAGCTTCCTGGAGGCCTGAGTTCAACTCTCAACTATTGCAACATATTTAATAGGGTTTTGTTTTTCATTAAAATAATGACAGTGTGTAATACAACCAGAGTCCACGTAGACTCCTTGTAGACTCCATGTAGACTCCAGTCTACGTAGACTCCACGTAGACTCTACATTGAGTCTACCAAGTAGAGTCTACTTAGAGTCTACTTAGATGCTACATCTACGTGGACTTGATGTGGAGTCTACGTAGACTCCACGAGAGTCTACAGAGAGTCCAGGTAGAGTCCTTGTAGATCTACATATAGACCAGGGGGAGTGTAAAGCCCTCCAAGATACTGGGAATAAGGTACGTCACTAGCTTTGGTAGGCCTCTATACTTACTTCTCACTTCAAAATATATAGGCATAATGTTTACACCAGGGGACCATCCCGCCTACACCACTTAGCACTTGCATCGAGGCACACTCCCATTGCAAGTGCTATTGGGCAGCTCTATCCTTTAACTGGCGCAACCTGTTTCCTGCCAGCTCCTACTTAATCAATCTCCTTCCTCAGCACTCCACCGTGAGCAAGAGTATTTCGTGGCTCGGGGGCACCAAAGTGGAACTAGGAGAAGCAATATAAGCTGACAGCGCTGAACGGCCTGGTGCAAGAATACAACTTCAACACTTTGAGAGCTGGATCTTCACAGGCTGACCACAAATGCCTTGCGTGATGTCCTCATTTCGCAATCCACTCCTCTTCAAGTTCAGGAGGTGCCAACAGACTACATGTAGGACACGGATTGTATATCAGTAAGATGGTTTCCGACTCTGGTATCAATACTATTAAACCCCTCTTACTACCAAATAGAAGGCTTCTACGACGCCGCTACGCATTCCTCTTTTCCATTCCCGTGATTCAGGAACAACGAGAAAAGTATGTGCCATGGAATCTTGCTGGCCTTGAGACTCAAGCTCTCAAACATAAATTTGCTGATCCACAACTTTTGGACATGACCCATTATCTCGACAGAAATCAAATCACTGACTGTTTCTTACACCTCTATGACCATGCACGCAAGGGAAGGTTCACGAACATGTCGGTTTTTGAGAACATGCAGTGCGAGGTGCTAGCAGACAAACTTGATCAGGAGAATTCTGGGGACCCTAATGCAAAGTATGGCATTCAGTATCCAAAGAACTATCTGAACTTCATGGTTCTGATGCGGTCACATGGTCACAACTCTGCAACTCAATTTGGTATTCTATCCATGGAGATACCTGCCCCGTCTTCAAGACACTTACGGTGAGTGTTCCCTGTCCCTATAGCTGTAAATGAACGCCCTATCTGACATTTGGCATTCATGATGTAGAACACTTGTTGCTAATTTAGAGGATGTCTTACAGAACCCACACCTCGTTTATGAGAACGTAGCATGCGTTAAACGTTTTGTCGACTCCATAAATTACACAGGGCTGCTTGTTGTGGCATCAGACTGCACAAAGGTCCGATCACAGCTCACGTTCTCAACAGACTATGGTGCCCATGTTCTTGGATCGGTACTCCCACTTGAGGCTGTCAAAGTCGACGACACAGAGGATATTGACAGGATTATCAAGAAAGTGAGGGATAACAAGGTGTTAGCTATGCAAGTACGCGCAGTTTTGATGGCTGTAAGTTTGAGTTTGTGTTAATGGTCCAATTGCCATGTATACTGATGATATCTCTTTACTGCTGCAGGTCCCTTTGCCACAATATCGACCCCTGGTGGTGGCTCTCCTTCCCACAACTGGAGGCAATGATGCAAGCTATATCAATAATCTGCCAACAAGATTCTAAAGATGGCTGCAAGGGTCAAGCAACCAGTTGCCTCATTTGCTGCTGACGGAGCATCATCTGAACTGTTGGCACAGAGCATCATGAACCGTCAACTCTCAGACCTCCCCCCTCTTACTTACGACAATTCTTTATATGGAATTCACATTAGGATCCCAGTATTTGACACCACAGGTCCTGTTGTGTCAAATTTTGACCCACCACATTCCCGAAAGACATGCCGAAACCAGCCTCAGCATGGAACCCATACAGTAAGTCTTGGAATCGGTTACCTGGTGAACCGGTCTCTTGTGTCACTGTACGATCTTGGCCCTGATGTGACTGGACCCTTCGACGAGACGTTGAGAACATTGACAAGCAGGATGATGGTGCTCTGCACTCAAAGCTATGACAGGCGTAGATGCGAAAGGAGAGCTTGTCGTGCGAGAGGAAATGCATGGCTTGTTCATTTACCTTTTCATATTTGGTGTGTAGATAACTAATGTTGCGCACAATATCATCAAAACTGATAATTAACTTAGGAAACTTGTTCGATGCATGGATTAGCCGTACCATGTCAGTTAAGGACCGCATCCTTTCAGTCTTTTGTGCTATGTTTTTCCTTCATATCTGGTGAAAACATATTGTCAAGATGTCTGCTCGCTTTCCCGATCTGTATTCTTTGACACGGTCATTCATTTCCCCCACCAGTTTTAACATCCTTAATTGTCTCTGTGATACCCTTATCCAGCTTGTCATCATCTACTCGATAACATACCAGGATCAAGCATTCTGTCCATGGCTCATGGGCACCGATTTCATTGAGCATTTCTTTGGCATATCTCGCATGATCCTTCCTAACTTCACATATGGGGAGTTTTTGAAGATGGTAAAGCACATTCAGATTCGGCAACACCTGTTACTTTCAGGGGAATTCAAAGTCAAATGAGAGTGCCACTCAGCTTCAGGGTATATCATGGATTACGATGCATGACCTCTTACAGCTGAGGACAAGAAGCTTGCCACGGTGAAAGTCACAAACAAGGACCTTGATGCACTCGTTGCTCTCGCCTTTTGCGAGGTATATCACCTTGTAAAAGAGGTTCTTCACATCACTATTTCCCTCCCTACCAACACAACTCCCCTCGATCTCAGCCCCTTAACTGCGTCACAAGCTACTAAGAAGCTGTCAAAGAAACAAAAGCCTGGAGAGGAATCCGATGAGGAGAATAATTGCCTCATCAATTTCGATTCAGATTCCAAGGATGAAGATGATTGACAAGATACTTGTGAGGACCTCGCTCTCACAGATAGCACTGCTCAGGCAGCTCAGGACACGGCCCGCTATTCAGCTCTATGTGACAAAACTGATGAGCTGGATATGATACCTCAATCCCCAGAATTGATGGCGGTCCCTGTTGACCGACTCAACCTTATTTTATCATCTGATTCTCCATCCACCACTCTCAACCATGACCATACTGTGAGTGAGATCCTTGATCTATGGGGTAAGGTCTCAATTACTGGGATACTGGAGTGTCATAAGTGTCTTTTAGCTGGAACCACTGTCCACTCTGAGCACACCATCTTGTTCAATCCCAAATTTGTCGAGGCTGATAAAGCTCATGGCGTAGCTGTCGAAAATGGGACTGAGATTCCAAAGATGTTGGCTAATGAGGCATCACAATGGCTGCATATTGCACAAGACCAGGATATCTCGTATCAGCGTGCGCAACCCCGTAAAGACCACAAGCATCGTTGGAAGGCATTGTCACAAGGCATGCGTGTTTTGCTCAATCCTGGAGGTACGTTGTCATACAGCAGACTAAGAAACCTGTTTTGATACAGCCGTTTTATAGAATTACCCAATCTATCCACAAAAAATGTCTTGGTCCTATTCCTGCTGTGTCTACACAGTTTCGTTATCATCCGCACTGTGAAATAGATCTATGTAGGTGAGGTATTAGACATGTACAAAAAGGCTGCAGGCGGGAGGTATGGATCTTTGGCCATATCAGAGAGTGCCTCATCTCTACAAGCACTTTCTGTAAGGGTGTATCTACCCCTAGCAATTGTACATCAAGACTAAACTCCCTCCTATACATGCTGCTAATATTAAACTTGTTAGAGCGGGAGTGACAGAGAAGAAGACGATGATGATGATCCACTGTTTTTGCCAAATTGGCAATCAGTGCATTTGCACTCTTATGTTCCAATTGACACCCTTCTATACCACTTGGGCCAGAAGGCACCTGTTAATGACGGAGGTGGGCAGATGAGGTTGACAGATGCAGCAAAGAAACATTGGGGCTCTTTCACAAAGAAGAAGGTAGCTCGAGCTCTTCCATCACTAATGATTCGCTTGCCTGCAAGGAAAGCGACACAGTAGTTGGTAATACATTGAATAAATGTGTAATACTAATACTAATAATACTTGACGTGACTTGTCACATGCCCACCCTCTGGCTCCCTTGTCAGGAATTTTGTTTTTTAGCATTATGTAATTCCATTTTTTAGGCCCAAAATGAGCAGATTTTCCTGACATACCTATAGGGGACAGCTTGTCAACTTGTTGAATCTTGATTGCCAATGTTTGGCTATGTCCAGGTAAAACAACTTAGAGAGCTAAATTCGATCGTGCCTTATTCAGATACCATTACATCATTCAGCCATGAAAACTGGCTCGATGACAGTTGAAATGCACTTAACTTCACGTTGGCCTGTTGGCCAGGGTGACATTCCTTGAATGTTTGGAACTCCGAGTCTCAACCATGGCGCTCTAGTAAACCGGGGCATTTCCAGGTTCTACTCCCTCTCATCTTCAAGTTTGCTACTCTATTCATGGTTCATTGGTTGGCTCTCAAGACTGCAAGATTATTTGGCGTACAGTGATTAATGTTCATCGATTTTCTCACAACAGCTCACAACACCTAGTTCTCCAACTTGCATACCAAACTCCATATGTATTTGGGGCAAGACAAATCTAGTAGTTCTGTAGTAGCGCAATATTGGGACGTGTACTTGCGATGCCTCACACGGGTAGTGTCCCCCACATAGCTGCTATGAGCTGCCGATTCCCCTCCTTAGCTTCATGATGACGTCCCGCATCTGCTCCATACTTCAATATCAACTTCAAGGTGCTCCGAATGGGCCAACAGTCGGTGTAATGCTGTAAGCTTGGCCATTTGTTGATTTTTGTCATCTGCTCGTACGTTAGTGCCCAGCATCCATATGCAAGTAGAATGCTCACTGACATCATCGCAGATTTTGTTGATCAGAAGCTTGTCTTGAAAAAAAAAATGCTTTGGGTCATGTCGTGCTGTTCTTGACAAGCAGATTTCACTGCACTCTAGCACCCCCCAGTCTCAGTCATGATCTCATAAAGACCTGCAAAAATCTCACCCTGAGTGCCTTGACTTGTTTGAGAGTCCATTTGTTTTTGAGGAGTTCTGTCTCAAGCAATATCCACCCGAGCCTGGCCTTGAAGGTTCTCCTCTTGGTTTCACTATCATTTTGCCTCCTCCTACTGTCAAATTGGCATCAGGGTCGGGGGATGGTGATCTGTCTCTTGCTGCGGCGTCATGATCCTCAGTAAGGAAGGCCAGTTGCTCAGCTGTGAACTCAGTTTGAGATGTGAGGCTTGGCCTGAAACCAGTAGCGGTGGGAGTGAACTCAACTTGAGCTGTGATCAGTGGTTGATGGTGTTCGATGTGTAGAATGTGGTTCATGGTGATGGGTTTGAAGGAGAAGGGTTATGCCTCGCCTATTCCAATTATATAGCATATCCTCACCCATAGCCTCTTTCTCTAACAAAAGGGGCTTTGCCAAATTATCCTCACAATCACAACAAACGGTGTTTGCTATGATGGGCCCTTTTGTCGTCAATTAGCCGGTAACTCCGAAAGAAACCTGAAAGAAGTGGCTGAGAAACGACGTGCTCCTCCTGCCCTTTGCCTTTGTGTGATTGTGTAACTGCCTTCCATATCTCCCATGTCTACTGTGAGTAACTTGCTGTGAAGCCTAGTCTATGTAAGTCTGACCCTTTCTAGGCAATCCCTAACAATTACAAAGAAGTCGTCTACCTCAAAGGCCACAAAGGCCCTGTCAATGCATTGACCTTCTCCAAAGATGGGAATTTCTTATTCTCAGGTGGTGCTGTTGCCTCCTACTCAATATTTTGACACTCATTTATTTTGGATTCGGTACAGGTGATAACAGGGTTGTCCGTGTCTGGAATTGCACTACAACCAACACCGAGCAAATCCTCAAAAACGATCAATGGGGATCAATCACCTGCTTGACCTACCTCAGCGCTGACACTCGTGTGCAAGGCCTCGTTGACGCCATTTCCATCAGGAGTGCTAGGGGTATTGTTTCTACATACCCCAGAGAGCAAGATAGAGCTGTGCGCCCCACCCCTTATTCTCTGATATTTAGACATAATTCTTCAAACAGTGGTTCCTACACAAGCGCTCCTTCAACGAGCAGGCCTTTGCGTTCAACAATTCTGTCGACACACAGTGCTTCAATCAGCTGAATCGGAGGCTCTTTGTTGCTGGCCACTCTGGTCATCTGAAGATGTATACGTTGGATGATTCTGGTAAGTGTTCGCTATTTCGTGTTATAATGTCTTATCCCTGAAGCTGGGGAACTTTAGGTCAACTTTTTCAACTATGGGCTCACATGATGAGTGCTATACCTCGTAGTGCGCACTTTCTAGGCAGAGGAGGCCAGAGTGTTCTGGTCTATGGGCTGGAGAGTGGGGAGATGTAAGCAAATGAAGTATGCTTTCTGCTTCATCTGCTCACAATGTGCAGGACGTGCCGAGATGCTCAAACCTCCCAGGTCCTGTGGACTAAGGGTCTGTTCGGGATCACAATATGGCCAGAATACGGCATATTTTGGACTGGTATTCTGATGGCGTTGTTCGCATCAAATGTCGACCGAATTGCCGTGGCTTGGCTGTGACTTCCTGAATTGGTCGACCCTTAGATCCTGCTATCTTATCGCGAGTGCAAGTCCAAGATGCACTCATCGCACAGAGTTTTTCCACATAGCAATACAGTATAACCTGTGGGAATCAAATCTATGGGCTTTCATGATACAGAGGCACCACCTAGCACCAATTGAACTATAATCAGGTTTGTCTTTTGTTATCAGCAACTCATGTCACTGATTGTCACAGCCAATGTTCGTGCAAGGCGCTTTGATGCAGACAAGGCCATCACCAGGCCATCAGAGTACAAAATCAAAATACACCGTATTTTGGCCATATTGTGATCCCGAACAAACCCTAAACAGTTACCCGGTGGAGCATATGTAGCTATCTCTATCCATTCTACTGCAGCGTGATCTGAGGTTATATAGTGGAAATGCTATTGTTTCATTGGACGAGGCCAAGTCTATCGTTGACAACCTGACAACTGGCAGCTTTGACATCTACCGATTCCCCTCCAACACTCCAGATTCGTCCCTTCCTACAGCTGCTGCTATACGACACTTCACAAGGCAGCTTGTCTTCACTGAGAAGGACAAGGTGGTAGTTTGTGGGAGTGACTCGGGCGTTGTGCAAGTCATCGACATCTCAAAGATGGAGGTAGTGCAGTCACTGCAAGTTGCTCCTGGTTATTGTACACTGTTATCATTGCAAGGATGTTAGTGTCTGATTCATTCCACAGCTCATGAACTGGTACAAGTTGTTGCAGCAACAATGATTGAAGGGGTCTGCCACTGTATCATGAGCAGCTCCAGTGCAGCCATTCCAGACATCTTGTTGGCCCACAAGAAGGTCCCTCATCAACTCTCCCTCACATTGATCTCTTACTGATCACATGCATGTCGTTTGAACAGTTCAGACAGATAGTGTCCCCCACAAACGCTAAAGAACCCCACGGCAACTCGACGGAACGCCCCATATTCCTTGGGCTTACCAGACAAGAGATCGTGTCTGTCGCATGTGTACTCTTTTGTACTCTCCTCTTGTATCCAAATTGGTCTCCGGCTGTTCAAAGTGTGTGTATTCGACAACTGCAGGATAGATTTTTGACTCATAATGCACCTCTGCTAGGTTGGTTCCACTGTTCATTCCCGCCTACCCGGCTTTCAAGGTTCCATTCCTGCCCCGTCTGAGCCTGCAGCGGCAACCAGGATTTTGACTTCCACCGTTACCATCGTGACTTCAACTGTCACTGCTGTCACGGTGTTTACACAAGTCTCTACCCCGACAACTATAATGGTGCTGTCTGCCGCCGTTTCATCTGGAGAAGCTTGGGCTCTGGGCTCTGAGGGAGACGGATGTGCTGCTAGTCCACCGGAAGCTACATCCATAACTGCAGTCAATCAGTTGCACATTTGAACATCCATCTAACTACTTAGTCCGAGTCATGACTCATAATAAATCGATGTCCATTCACCTTTCACATTTGGTTGTCTTGTGTACTTTGTCTTCTTTGTTAGACTACATGTACTCTTTGCCATGAGCACGTTTCTTGGTCCTTTGTTCCTGCTAAACCACGTGCAACCTTTGGTTGACACTTTTAAATGACAGGACTCTGTTTCAAGGACCATCGCTCACGTCTCAGCCTGCACGACTTTTCATTGGGAGGCTCAGTAAGTTGCACCAGCAGCTCCTGGTAACTCACCATACTCACACCTGCCAGGTTATGGATATGAGAACTTTCAGACTTTCACGAACGAATGGATTAGTGTTATCGTTTGACATCCTTTCTAGGATTTTCAGACACTCTGCACCCAATGCCAATGCTAGGAATCGGCACGTCTGCACTCTGTGGTTGCACATGATTTCCCTGATCCTCTGGCGCGAGGTCCACTCTCTCGAACAATTTCGGGCACTGCTTGACACGTTAGCAGAATGGATGTTTGATATCAATGGTGTCATGAAAGTACTTCACTCCTTGACATTTGTGTCCTTACGCTGACTTGCTCAGTTGCCCGAGGAGACCGACTGGGCCAAGTTCCAAAGGTATATTGAGATGGTGCACAAGTTGACCATCCCCATGGACAAGTTGGTCGCCTCTATTTTACAATATGTCATGATCATACGTCCTTCATCCGATTTGGCCCCAAATCTCGAGAGCCTCGTCTGCAGGGTCCACGGTGGTCCAATGTCCTTTGAGCTCTCGGGGCTTTTTTTTTCACCCAAATTTGAAACACCTTGTGGTAGACTCTAGTTCCCTTCCATTTGAATTTCATTGGCCAACAACGATCGCTGGGCGGTTGCCAAAGCTCCATTTTCTGGAAGTGCAAGCAACAAGATTACATGGATACATCCCAGGGCTTGCTGAACTCCAATGCCTTATGACACTCATCCTGCCATGATGGTCATTTGCTCCTCTCAATCTAAACACCCTTTGCCTTGCGCCATCTCTCAGGACAATTAGGGCCAATGACACAGGTGTCATGGGCATAAACCTCAACTACATCATCCCCATACATCTTTACAAGAATTGGGAGGAACTCACATTGTCAGGATCATCTGAGACCCTCCGATGTGCTCTACAGGTTCACCAATTCCCTACTGAGCTCCGTTCTTTACACATCGAAGCTGCGCCGAGCAACAAAGGCACAAATCATTGGGAATACCTCAATGCAGTTCCTATTTGCTGCCCAAACCTGTGTCGTTTCATGTTGTGGGCAATACCGAATGTGGCACAAGCACTCTCATTCACTCAACTCTTGCCACTCCTCTCGAGGAACCTCACCGCCTTGGAATTTGACTTACACAGCCCGCTTTACCTGAGTGACGCCGAGATTGACAAGTTCGCGCGCACCCTCCCTTCTCTGGAGATCCTATCTCTCAATCCTCGCCCCACAGAAGTCGCACGTGTGACCAAAATGCCTTCTGTGCTTATCCTTGAGGCATTTGCACAGCATTGCCCCAACCTTTGATGACTGGCCACCATGCTCGACATCTCGACATTCAACAATGCCAATATTCTTGAGGTAGTCCCTGTCAAATTACGTTCTCTTGAAGAGTTGGACCTGGGTCGATCACTTATACGCCCTGAGGACATACAGAGGGTCTGCATGATTCTCGCAGTTGTCCTACTGCTACATGCCAAAGTACATATATCTGAAGGTGGACCTGCTTCAGGTGCTGTCCAGCCAATGCTTTGACTCTTAAGAAAGATGATGAATTTTGGGGTGCAAGTGGAGCGTTTGCGGACACATGCTTGACCTCAGAGGGATAGACAGTAAGTGTCGTTAACTTTGTGCACCTAATCTTACTCACCCTTTGTTTAGATCTGAGGGGAAGGATGGTTTCTGCATGGATGTAAATTAGCATTTCTTGTACACAGGCACTAGATGATGAAAATATCTCCAATTTCCTGCTGCATAGGTACGGATGAATATGTTGTCCGTGATCAGGCATATCTAGACACTCTACATAACGTGGCAGAGGGCTGGCTTCTGAACCAATGTGATTTCATTCCATGATATCATCATATAGAAGGTCATGTAAATGAGGGTAAGCCAATTGAGTCAAGTAACATTCTAAAGTGATTTCGAGGGGTAGCCACGTCTTATCTGCGCAATTTACTAGTGGGTTGTAAATATATATGGGGTGGTAGAAATATTTTGATAGGAGGCCAGCTTACCAATGTATGCTGCATGTCCTCCTGCTCACCCCACCTCAGACTTGTAAATTCAAGATCTAGAGAATGGAAAGGGCAGCGCCTAGCAGGTTGGTGTATATGTTCTATTATGTAGTAGGGATGGGTTAATGGTAACAATACAAAAATTGGAGACCGGCTTACTAATATGTGATACATGCTACCTTGCTCACCACACCTCGGACTTGTAATTCGAGATCTAGAGTACAGAAAAGGCCACCGCATAGCAGTGTGGTAGAGATCTTTCACTATGTAGTAGGAATAAATAAATAGCAGGGATACTAAAGTTGGGACCATCTTACCGATGTATAATCCATGTCCTCCTGCTCACACTACCTCAGACTTGTAAATTTGAGATCTCGAGAATGAAAAGAGGCAACACCTAGTAGCTGGTAGTTACTGGTAGGAATGAGTCCATAGCCTCAAGACCAGAGTCGGAGACCAACTCACCAAAATGTGATCCATGTCCTCCTGCTCCTCCTGCCTCAGACTGTAAATTCGAGAGCTTAAGGGTTGAAAGAGCAGCACCTAGTGGTGCTGCACACATCTTCTATTGGGTAGTAGAAGCGATTTAACAGCATCAATAGCAAAGTCGGAGAGCAACTTACCGATACATAATCCAGGCCTTGCCACTCACCCCGCCTCAGACTTGTAAATTTGAGATGTCTGGAATGGATGCGCGAAGGGCCTAGCGGTGTCGTAGATATTCTATCGCACAGTAGGAATGAGTTAATAACGGTGATAACAAGATTGGAGACCATCTTACCAGTATATGATCCATATATTCCTGCTCACTCCACCTCAGACTTGTAAATTCGAGATCTCAAGAATGGAAGAGAGCAACTCCTAGCGCTGTCGTAGTAAACTTCTATCTGGTAGCAAGAATGAGTTAATAGTATCGATACCGAAGTCAGAGACCAACTTCCCGACATATGATGCATGTCCTGCTCACCCTGCCTCAGATTTGTAAATTCAAGATCTCGAGAACAGAAAGCGCAACACCTACCAATGATGTATATATCTTCAAGTGCATAGTAGGGAAATGAGGTTGGATTGGGTAGGAGCTGAAAGGGATCAGGTTGCGCCAGTTAGAGGGTAGGGCTGCCTAGTAGCACTTGCAATGGGAGAGCCCCAATGCAAGTGCCAAGTGGTGTGGGCAGAGTGGTTCCCAAGTGTAAACATCGTTTCTATATATTTCAAAGTCAAAATTAGTATGAAAAGCTACCAAAGCTAGCGACTTACCTCATTCCCAGCGTCTTGGAGAGAGAGAGAGAGAAGGAAGGGGCAATGAGGAGTGGTTGGGTATTCAGTGAAGATTATCGATCAATTTGCCACCAACTGGAACTATCCTGGTCTGGTTGGCGACACCATATCTCAGTTGAGAGAAAGCACCTCCTGCTCAGCTTGTAAATTTGGGATGTCGACAACGGGAAAGGGCAGGGCCTAGCGGTGTCGTAAATATCTTCTATTCCATAGTAAAAACAAGGCATGGATGCAATGCAAAGGTAGGACACCATATTACTGATATATGGTGCATGTGCTCCAGCTCACCCACTTCAGACTTGAAAATTTGAGATCTCAAAAACGGAAAGGAGTAACACCTAGCAGCGTTGCAGACATCATTTACTGTGTGGTAGAGATAAGTAAATGGTGTTGATACCAAAGTCGGAGACCATCATACCAATATACAATTGATGTCCTGCTCACCCCACCTCAGACTTGTAAATTCGAGATCTTGAGAGTGAAAAAGGGTAGGGCCTAGCGATATCGTTTAAATATTCTATTCAATAGAAAGAATAAGTTCATACAAGCAATAGAAAAGTTGAAGTCCATCTTACTGATATATATGTCCACATCCCTCTGCTCACCCTGCATCAGAATTGTAAATTCGAGATCTTGAAAGGCAGGCAGCACCTAGCGGTGTCATATATACCATCTATTCCATAGTAGAAATGATTTCATAGTAGCAATAGAAAAGCCGGAGACCATCCTACCAATATATGATTCATGTCCCCCCGCTCACCCTGCCTCAGACTTGTAAATTCAGGATCTCAAGAACAGAAAAGGGCAGCGCCTGGCTGTGTCGTATACGTCTCCTGTTCCATACTATGAGTAAGCTCATAGCAGCAATACAAAAGTCTGGAACCGTCTTACCAATATATGATCCATGTCCTCCTGCTCACCCTGCCTCAGATGAGGTCTCGAGAATGAAAAGGACTAATGCCCAGCGGCATCTTAGACATCTTTGATTGTGTGGTATAGGCAAGTAAATAGTGTCAATGCCAAAGTCGGGGACCATCTTACCGATATATGATCTATGTCCTCCTGTTCACCCTGCCTCTTGATCGGGCTTGTAAATTCGAAATCTCAAGAACAGAAAAGGGCAGCACCTAGCTGTTTTGTATACGCCTTCTATTCCATAGGAGAGGTAATGTTATATCAGCAATAGAAAAGTCGGAGACCATCTTACCAGGATATGATTCATGTCCTCTGGCTCACCCTGCCTTAAAACTGTAAATTTGAGATCTCAAGAACGAAATGAACTAACACATGGCAGGGTCGTAGAATCTTCTATTGTGTGGTATAGATGAGTAAATGGTGTTAATACCAAAATAGGGGACCATCTTACCAATATACAGTCTGTATCCTCCTGCTCGCCCCGCCTCAGGATTGTAAATTTGAAATCTCAAGAATGGAAAAGGGCAGGGCCTCGCTGTGTTGTACACACATTCTACTCCATAGTAGGAGTTGGTTTATAGCAGCAATACAAAATTCGGAGATCATCTTACCGATATATGATCCATGCCGCTCACCCCACCTCATAATTGTAAATTTGAGATCTCGAGAATGAAAAGGACTAACGCCTAGCGGGGTCGTAGACGTCTTCTATTGTGTGATGTAGATGAGAAAATGGTGTCAAAATCAAAGTCGGGGACCATCTCACCGACATATGTTCCATATCCTCCTATTCACCCTGCCTCAGACTTGTGAATTCGAGATCTCGAGGCGCCTAGTTGTATTGCATACATCTTCTATTCCATAGTAGTGATAAGTTCATAGCAGCAATACAAAAGTCGGAAGCCGTCTTACCGATATATGATGCATGTCTTGTTGCTCACCCCGCCTTGGACTTGAAAATTTGAGATCTCAAGAACAAAAAGGGTTAATGCCTAGCGGCATAGTTTGCATCTTCTATTGGTATAGATGAGTAGATGATGTAAATACCAATTGTGGGGACCATCTTACTGATATATAATTCATGTCCACCTGCTCGCCCTGATTCAGACTTGTAAATATGAGGCCTCCAGAACGGAAACCAGCAGCGACTAGAAGTGTTGTAAATACCTTCCATTCCATAGTATGAGTAGGTTCATATCACCAATAGAAAAATCAGAGACCATGTTACCAATATATGATCCATGTCGTCCTGTTCACCCCCCTTAGACTTGGAAATTCGAGATCTTGAGAACGAAAAGGGCTAACACCTAGCGGTGTTGGGGACATCTTCTATTCTGTGGTGGGCATGAGGAAATGGCGTTGATATAAAGTTGGGGGCCATCTTACCCATATATAATTATGTCCTCCGGCTCACTCTGCCTCAGACTTGTAAATTTGAGATGTCACAAATAGAAAGGAGCAGCGCTTAGCAGTGTCATAGACATATTATATCGTATGGTAGGGATGAGTATATGGCATTGATACCAAAGTAGGGTGCCATCTAACCAATAAATGATCCATGTCCTCCTGCTCACCCTGCCTCAGACTTGTAAATTCAAGATCTTGAGAACGGGAAGGGAAGCACATAGCAGCATTGTATGCATTCTCCATTCAATAGTAGGAATGAAGACATACAAGGGATATAAAGGGTGGAAACCATCTTACCAATATATAATCCATGTTGTCCTGCTCACCCTGCTTCAGACTTGTAAATTCGTGATCTCGAGAACGGAGAAGGCCAGTGCCTAGCAGTATCGCAGATATCTTCTACTCCATAGCAGGAATGAACTCATAGCAGCAATAGAAAAGTCGGAGACCATCTTACCGATATATGATGCATGCCCTCCTGCTCACACCCCTCAGACTTGTAAATTCAAGATCTCAAGAATGGAGAAGAGGAACACGTAGCAGCGTCATAGAAGCCTTCTATTTGGTAGTAAGAGGGGTTTAATAGTATTGATACCAGAGTCGGAAACCATCTTACCAATATACAATCCGTGTCCTACACATAGTCTGTTGGCACCTCCTGAACTTGAAGAGGAGTGGATTGTGAAATGAGGACATCACGCAAGGCATTTGTGGTCAGCCCGTGAAGATCCAGCTCTCAAAGTGCATTAAAACTTAAAAGTGCTCTCCTCTTGCATTGGTGTCATGTATTGCGGCACTCCCGTTACATGTACACCCACATATAAGTCTCGTCCACCCTCTCCACTTGAGTTCAATCCACCGTCCTCGTCAAATCGCCTTGTGTCCAGTTCAATCCATGACTTATTTTCACGGAATCTTCAAGGCAACTCAGCTCTGTCTGTACTTATTGCCACTTACTACCACATCCGACCAGATGTCTCTCGTGATCTCTGCACTGTACCATACTATATTTAAACAATTTGAATTTCTTTCTGGTAACATGGGCTAATTTCTATGCCTCTATGTACTGTACGAATCGCACTTCAAGTTGGCCAGTACCAAGTTTTCAGCAAAAATCCTTCTAGCATATGACAATGATAGTGCTCATGGAGGGTTAGGCCTAAAGTGTGTGTGATTCCTACGTCTCAGGCCCTTGAGCTGTACTTGTGACATGCGTGAACTTTACCAGGAAAACAACCGTTGACATTACTCTCATCGGCTCGACAACAGCTTCGACCCCAATGCCAATTTATCTGGAAGCCTATATCAATGAGGATGCCGACCAATTAGATTGTAGTGAGCCCGTCATGTTCATCACAGGTGGCGGGCCTGTGGTGGAGTGTTCTACATATCCCAAACTTCATCAGTCAGAAAATTTGTCGTCAGTCCTCCATTTCCTTTCCTCAACTCAATCCAGTACTGACCACCACCCTTCATAACCCTTTGGCTAGGGATTGAGTCGAGTCGTTGGAGATTTGTCTCCATGAGCCCTTCAATGACTGTCTTGCGGGCACGCGCTGTATCCTTTCTCGACTCCCCCACATCGACACCCTACTGATATCCATAACTTTCATCACGGCCAGGCAATCCTTGGCTCTACTCAGGAACCTCCATTTCCCCCAGTTGACCCTCTTATTGGCCATCACCCTCCCGCACCAGGCTGTCTTTGATTTTCTCCAGCACAACATCCCAGTAAGCTGCCTTGTGCTATCAGACCTCACCCCGTGCGGGTGCAGAGCGCGACCACATGCACGTTTGACAGAAATTACTGGCCCCACATCCTGTGTCGTGGGCTTTGTGGGGGCGAGCCCTGTTAGCTGCGTCACGACACACTACTCAGGCACTGGGGATGACCATCAAGCGCTTTTTCATGCATTATCAACCTCACCAGGCCACCTTACCCACCTGTCCCTGGACTTTGTGCTAGACCGCAACCTCAACATTCTGACGTTGGTAGTCTTATGTGTGCCGTTTGTTGTCGACCTCAAACTAGAGGAAATACCCATTACCGATGAGGTATGGCCCCCCGTCCTCCATAAATCCTGCCCCGTGTTGATTAGGTCGCCTGGTACGATCAGCCCTGGGGCGACAAAGTGTGCTGGACCAACCTCCGCCAACTTGCGCACCTGTCCAGATTTATGTTGCGCACAGACACATGCATTATCCAATGAGGTGGTAATGAAGCAGAGGAACAAATGCTGGTGGTGTCTGACTGGATGGGTGCCATGCAGGTCCACTATGTTGATATATGTTATATGACGGCAGCACAGACTCACTTCTGCAGCACCTGGAGACAGGATCTGCATGCGAAGCAGTGGGATAGTTTTGATTGGCCACACGTTCAGCTACATCAAATTACTTACTGCACGCCTGTGCTATATTATGGTTACTTCCTCCTTCACTTGGTGTGTCGCTGTACATAGAGGCATACATACACTTGGAAGGTGTATGGATATTCACAAGATAGCCTAAGACTATTTGACTATGCACACGATGCTACCACCTTATAGACTATGCACACGATGCTATCTGGGATGTGCCCAAAGAGTCTCAACAGTTGGCCCTCAATCGGGTTTGGGTAACCAATTAGTACCCAGCATTCAGAGTTACGACTAGACAGACTAAGAAGCGAAAATGGTATGTAGGTCTACTTCAAAGGTACACTTGTTCAGTGCAAGTTCAAGGAAATATTGGCCAAGCAGTGAGTGTCAAGAACAAGATTGGTGGATGACATAAGCTAATTACATCACACAATGATCGTAAGTCCATTCTTGGCATCCTATTCTCATCATCGTGTCCACCAAGCACTCCCCATCAAGGTACCTTCGCCTTCCTTGGTAGGCAGGTGCCCTGGCTTAGGGAGCACGGACTTCACCTTGTTATACATGGCCCTGTTTTTTTAACTCCGCTATTGGTTTGTTTTTCTACACCTTTTTGCCAAACATTTCATCATTAATGATTTCTTCCTTCACGCGTCTTCCTCTGATTCTGCAACACTTGTTTCTCTATTTTTTTTATGGCTCTCCTTGTGACCGGACTTGAATGTGCCCTTATATTTGCCCTACTTATGTAAATACCAAGACCACATTCATAACTTTTCCTGCTTGACAATGATGTATGGCATGTCATGGCCATGGACCCGCTTCCCTTCAACACGCCATGACCCATGACTACATTGTGTTTGAGGACTACCACGACACTATCATTGCAGTTATTTGCCACGTGTGCAGCATGGTTGTTGGAAACAATGCTCCACCCACAGGTATGTCACTCTCTTTGTTGCCTAAGCACCATCAGACCGAACTCTTGTTCCACTTGCCCAGGAGATTGCATTGTCATTGACCCATCTGAGTCCCCCTTGCACTAAGTGAATGCCCCAAATCACATTGTCACTTACATAACCAGTCTTTTGTATGTGTTCACAAATATTAATATTACATTGCCTCGTTTCCAGTCATACAGGATGATCAGTTGCATTTGCTATTGCACTATTCCCCATCATCATTCAATTGAACTCATCTGTCTTGTCTCCAGCGCACGGCATTACCACCTCCTATCCTAGGGTCAGCCTCCTCTTTTTCCACACTGTGCTTCGTTCCTCTAGTCTCGCTCCCAATTGCATCTGATAAGAATTGGTTGCATAACACATTTTCGAATTTTTGTACACTTACCTGATTCTTTTGCTGCGCTGGCTTGCACATTGTCTTTGCTTGGGTTAGGTTTAGATGTGTTCGTTTGCTCTTGGAGTGCTTCTGCCACAGATTTTTCATTTCCTGGTTCCCATTCTCTAGTTCCTGACACTCTTCATCCATTTTCTGGCCATCCTCTCACACGCGCTGGCGGACTTCATATTGGCGGACGCAGGAAGCGTTTTAGGCATAGTTGACAAAAGTCCCCCACCCACATCCCAAACTTCGGAAGGCTCGGTTTCTACAGATCCAGGTGAGAGTGTTGGTAACAAATGCATACCAAATCTAATATGACGCAGAGCTGTCCAAGAAGGAAAAAGTAATAATAAGGCCACTAGCAAGAAAGTGTGCAACGTCTGTCATTTCAATAAGAAAGAGGTAAGCCATGTGACCACACTCAAGAAGAAACTAACCCACTCTTAGTGCAACACAAATAAACCTGTCTACAACTGGTGCCACAGATATGGGTACACGTGCGGATACGATGGGATCCCCAGCTTGGCCACATCAAATTTTCTGGGGAATAATCTCGAAGCACTTTCTCATTGTACATCTCTGCATTTGGGACTCCTCACATCGAAAAAAGGAGAGACAAGGTCTTTTCCTAGTCAATTACCCATTCTGACATTGTACATGTGGGAACGATGGCTGGGCACTTGCATAGACATTCCTGCTGCAAGCGCTGTCTGATGTTTTCTCCAATTGACTGGTGTTGCTTTCCCCATCACTGTTGTACCCTTTTACATGGCGTTGTAGAAATGAGTTGAGAGCATTGATACCACAGTTGAAGGTGTACTAACTGATATATGGCCCATGTCACAGATGTGGTCTGACTGGACCTCCTGAGGTTGAAGAAGATGGGACTGAGCACTATGTTATGCAAGGTGCATGTGGTCGCCATGTAAAAATGCGGCTCTGGAAGGGCGAATGTGTGTTTCTGGACCAAATCGTTCAGCAATCATCTTCACTGTTAGCTTATATTGCTTCTCTTTGTCCCGCCTTGGTCCCTCGAGCCACAAGATGCTCTCACTAACGGGGAAATTCCAAGAGACGGGGTTGAAGTAGGTAGGTAGATGGTAGATGGTAGATGGTAGATTTAACCAGCATGGTTTGCATACTCGGAACAACCAGCAGCTGTGAGGTAACAGGTTGCGCTAGTTGATGGGTAGAGCTGCCCAGTAACACTTACAATGGGAGTGCCTCAATGCAAGTGCCAAATGGGGGGCTAATAGTTCCCTGAGTTAGAAGTCGTTTCTATATTATAGAGCTACAATTAGGATGCAAAATTACAAAACGCTGATACCTTATCCCGGTGAGATGGGAAGCCTGTGGCCATCTCAATGAAAAGAGGTGATACTGCCTCTGTGTAAAAGTTGTTCCTATCTTGCATATTCAGATTCAGCATTCAGCAGATGCCAAGATTTAGAGACACACCTCTGTCTGAGTTGAGTATGTGCTTTTGACACAGGAAACCCATGGCAGAGAGAAGGAGAAAAAAGAGGGGTGATTAAGAGTGATAGGGTATTCGCACCACATCTCAGTCAAGAAAAGAAGTGCCAGACCTTGTGGTCAGTAAGTGGTACCTGACTTAGCCTCGGCCTGGGAATGATGGTTGAATGTTCGAAACCCGAGGACAATCATCGTGTGTGACATCACATTTTGCACATAAAGTTTGTGATTGCCTACTACTCTAGTACTTAGGTCCTTACTTAGGCCTTAGACTTGACTATCATCACTTACTATGTACTTACTCTCTTTCCCTGGATGGTGTGCGAGTCATGTATCGTGGCACTCCCATTACATGTATCCTCATATATACTAACAATAAGTCAAGTGTCTGCTTCCCAGGCCACTGCTACAGCGAGGTACGTCCATGGACATCTCTGTACTTGGCAACCAACTCATAGTGGACATTACGGACATCATCCACTTGCACAATCTTGTCAAAAGCAACTCCCCAAACACGATGCTCACACCCTTGCAAGCAAAGAGGTTATTCACTCCAACCTGGGGATCGAGGACGATCATGGTTAGCCTTTGTTCATCCCCTGCTTTTTTCCACAAAGACACTGAAAGGACACCTTCACCAGTCATAGTCATCTACTACCTTAACCTACGTGACCATCTGTTTGACTGATCATACAGTGTATTCAACTTCTGTTATTTGCAGTGTATCAATTTGAAGGCTTTTGGCACACAATTTCTGTCGATGGTTTCCATTTTTTTTTTGAAAGAAATGGGAACAAGAAATTTCAATGAGAGACCCGGCTGCCCCTGGCCTCAGACCCCCAGACTCGCGCTTCCCAAGATTTGATCATGGTGTGCTGTATACTGATGAACATTTCTTCGAGGGCAACTTCTGGCTATGTTTGCACCTTTCACTAGCTTTCTACAGACCTGCCGAAGAGCTCGATTATGAGCTGTGTTTATAAAGATATGCCACTTCAGGCAACCCCCTAGCAGTACCCTGTTAGGGTAGTTAGTGCCTACTACGTAACTCCCCTAAGAGGCCCCAGGACCAGGTCCCAATCCAACCCCCCTGGGAGCACCCAAACCATCAATGGGAGTGCCCACGCAATCAATGGGAGTGCCCAAAATAGCCGTGGGCTCGCCCATTGTCTGAAGATTTGATGTTGGGCGCACCCAGGTCCATTACCTCCATACGGGCGCTCCCACAATAGGAATGGGCACGCCCATGCATAGTTTACATCCCTGGGCACACCCACAACAGAAACGGGCACTCCCAGAGGAGATGGGCGCACCCAAACGGGCCCACAACAGAATTGGGTGCGCCCAGATGTAATATTGAATTTAACACAGTTTACGGTATGATATAAATTGTTTTAAAGTGTACAAGTCTCTTAGAACATATATCTACATGTTTTCCAACACTTACCCCCACCGAAAACGGACGGGAATAAGCTGGATGGTGCAGGATGCTTATGAATAACCTTGAATATCTAACGGGATCACATCAAAATCTAAAAGGGGACTCGGAATGATCACTCTGAGTTTCTGCATCAGTCAAGATCAATTGTAAGCATCAGAAACCCAAAAGGGACTTGGAATGATGGCTCCGAGTTTCTGATCAATTGATTGACAGAACATGTCAATGACATCATGTCTATCTACACTCAAATCAAGTGCTCGGAAACCATCTCCCTGCTTCCCCTACATGTAAATAGAAGTCCCACATGATATATAATCACTGTAGCATTATAATATGTGATGTAAGACACATTGTAGAAATAACAGGCCCCCAGGACCATGTAGAGGCTGTCTGAGACATGTCCGATGCTTTTGCTTTTCAAATAAACAAGGATAAACAATCTAATCAAAACATTGCCACCTCATTCCCCAGCTCCCCTCTGTCTTTAAAAATTATTGGAAATTGAGGATGACCTTAGTAGCACTACAGGCTGAATGTACAACAAGAACCTCATGAATAGATCATGAATTGCCTTCAGAAATC
>JABCKT010006718.1:0-22790 GCA_018858115.1 Tephrocybe rancida | reverse complement strand
GGGGTGGGGGCCAGGGATGGGGTGGGGGCCAGGGATGGGGTGGGGGCCAGGGATGGGGTGGGGGCCAGGGATGGGGTGGGGGCCAGGGATGGGGTGGGGGCCAGGGATGGGGTGGGGGCCAGGGATGGGGTACACCAGTGCGCCGTGTAGTGGGCTTGGATTATTGGAGATTGGGAAAGGGGGAGCAGCAGAGGGTGGTAACCCTGTCCCTGCTGGTGTGAACTCATAAGCTGTTAATACTGGATCTGCAGCTGCGGGAGGGAGGAGGGGCTATCGGCGGTGGGTAGTTGCTCGATCCACTACACGAGGACGTCGTTAGTACTTTTCGTATGCACAGAGGAGAAAGGAAAGAACGAACCTGCGCACGGGAACGGAACATTCAATCCTCCATCCCAGGCGATGCCCATCAAGCGGCAATTCCTCCGTCCCCGACCCAATACAAGTGCCAACATCGGCGGCGGAGGATGTACACTGGTCGCAGAGTTGGAAAAGCGGGTGTGCCATCCTTGTGTCATACGTCATCACAACATCGCCACATCTACCCTTCCAGTCAAACTTGGCCGGAAATCCGAACAAATGAAGTGGAGGATTCGCGGTGCGTGTTCAAGTTCATAGATATTCATCTCATCAAATGAGTAAGGAGGGAGTGTAACTTGCATCGAGGACCTTCGTCAATCACTAACAACCAGATAACAGATAAGAGGCGCACCAGATAATAGATACATTAGTGAAAATCATCCAAGAAAAACTAAGGAGGGGATCGGTGGGACCCAAGAACAGAAAAGCATCAACATCTTCTGGCAAAATGCCGGTGGCTGTGCTGATCTTATCATTTCCACTTTTGTCGTTTCAGCCCCTAATTTCAATCTTGTCCGGATCCTTGTCCTCGACTCACTGTACTTTTGGCTCCACCGTGATGTTCTCTCCGCCGTCGAATGTCATGGTGCATGGCCTATCGACGGCTTCTCCTCATCGTTTTGCCAGTAATCACCCCGCACAATGCGTCCTGACGAGTGGCCTTAGCTCAATGTGGTTCATGTAGGAAGGTTAACAATCTGTAACATACTCATACTTCTATACTTATAGTACATTTCGACAACGCCGACATTCACAGGCTAAACTTAGCTACACTACCTCCGCGAGCTCCCATCGCTGGCTGAAGATTGGCCTTGCAGGCGCCAGACTAATCTCGCGTCCATCTTCAGATAGTTCCAGGAAAAGGCTCTGTTCCCATAGTCCGATGCTGAAATCCCATTCAATTTAACATAAATTACCAGCACGCTGCGTGACACTTACGTATAGTACCCAGCCACCAGTCGGACATGCCTTCTTCTCGTTAGGTATGACTAGGCGAAGGACCACGATGGGTAAAAAAACTGAAAGTGGACCACATCAGGGTAGGTAAACGCACTTACCGGTTCTGTCATCTTGGGCAGAGAGGTCGATGTATCTGTGTATCTGTCAGGTTGGAAGCCTTTGCGGATGGTGTAGATCCTAGTATTACCCGACATGTTGAGGAAATGCTTGGGGGGTTCGATGGCAGTACAGTATGTAAGAAACGACCAGCCTTTTATAAGTATATATATCTTTCAGTCACGGGAATGCATCGATGACTCCCAGACACATTGACAAGCCCTGCTGACCTCCATTGAACAGGTTCTGATGACACTTAAGGCACACGTCTGAAGTGCTCAACGGGTCATGGGAGTGGTCGAATCGTAAATGAGGTATCATAGTACACACCATATAATAATGTTTCGTTGAAGAACATGGGTTCAAACTTTCTGAACTTCTGTCAGGAGCCTCCTCTTCTGCGTTCAATTAGTGGAATAGGTCGTGCGACAAGAAGACAGTATTTATAACTAGCAGGCAGAAAGTGCGTGTGGGTTCTCTTGCCATCGCTCTCTGAAGACAAACGAAAGAGGGAGGATAAAAGAGGAAAATCTCGCGGGGACCAAGGAATAATGCCAGATCCCCTCACACGACCAATAAACCGCGCAGAGTCGGACTGGTTGTACCTTGGGAGGTAAGGTATAACATCAGGCAGAGAAGAACGTCGTGACACCGGGATTAAGTGCCTTACCACTGTTGTACACGGACACCCTCAATTTATTGCCAGAAAGCTGTCGGTGAAACATGAGTGGCGTCGCAGCAAGATCGGAAGTTGTTGAGACGGGGGGGCACTAGAGCGATAACGACGATGGATCGTTGCTAGCCCGACAGCGCGCCTCACCCAAATCAAGAGCCATCCGCAGATAATGTAGCATCTCAATCAGTGTCCTCCATGTTTCCATATGAGTAGTGTCTTCATAGCACACACAGCATTTGCGTGGTAGAACCTGAGCCAAGAACGCCGCGGAGGCGCAGACGAATTCAGGGTCGAGCCACGATGAGCCAACTTGGAGTATTTGAAGCTGAGATGGTGGTAAAGAAGCGTCTTCGATGATGTCGTAAGGACGCGATGCACCGACAGTTATGCCAAGCTCCCTGAGTTTGGGACAGTACCGAAAGAATGCTGGTAGGTTATTGAAGGTGAATGGCTTGTGGGGGCGATAATCCCGATCGACGACGGAGCTTGTATTGAGATACAGAATTTCGATGGATGGCAGGGAATGGATGAGGGAGTTGATATCACTGGCATCGAGGTCAAGCGCCCAGTAGCTTTTGACTTCGAGTCGTGTGAGGGTGGTAGACAGGAGTCCCTTCAGCCATCTGAATTGAGGACGGGAGTGCTCTGAGTCGTCGCGTATTGAGACCTCATTGAGATCAGTACATTTCTCCACAAATATTGCGAGCCTTGCTGGGTCATCTTCGTCGCGGAAGAACGTTTCGAGCGTCAATGATGTGATGGTTGTTGGGAAATGCCTGCTTTCCAGGAGATGTATGACCTGTGACGCGCATTCTGATATTGTGAGGGACGTGAGCATGGGAAATGCTCCGCGCTGAAGGGAAGGAGATTCAGGATGCAGTCCGTTGCATCTTTCGACAGGATCTTCGACAGGACTTGTTACAATGCTCTCCAAGGCTGGTAATACAGACAAAGCTTCGAGGAATTGGCACGTTGCCGTATATTGAGGAAGCTCAATAGTTTCAAGGCAGAGCAGATGGCGGAGTAAGGCGGGAAGTCCGGGAAGATGAGGCTGAACACCATTGTTGTAAGTGCCAATCTTGAGATGGGCCAATCCGGAGAGTAATTGGCTGGGTAGCATATCCGTGCTAAGCTCGGCTGGCACGTAATGAGAGTTGAAAAGTAGAGTCAGACTCCTCAGGCCCCTGTGCATAAGGAATTTGGCATCAAGAAGAGCTGGGTTTTCGGGGTGCTTCACAGTGAGGTTTTCCAGGTTCTGTAACAAGCCTGAGGGCCAAATGTCCGCAATGCGACGGGTCAGGGAGGCCACTTTGAGTTTATGAAAATTGATAACAAGAGAACGGATATGGCGTGAGTACAGGGCGAAATGTGTCGACTAGTATGGAACCTTAGTCCTTCACGAAATCTGACGCAGGACGACAGCTTACCTGAGACGGTCCGTTTGGGGTCAATGGCAAAAGGGGCTTCAGAAGGCAGACGAAACCCCTGCTGTTTACATGCCGCCATAGGATGCGCGTGCAGACAGTCAACCACAGTTCACAGACTTGTACATTGCTGGCGTTCGATTTCATCAAGCAAAATCCGAAGATGCGTTCCAGAAGTTCAGGGCTGGTCAGGACATGAACCTGCTGCGGGAGATGAGTAGAAAAGTTATTCTCCTTTTCTGAAACAAAACTCGCCTTCATTGTGACGTTCGTTTGTGTCTTGCACTGCCGTCAAACTCGGGCGACGAGTGCTAGCAACGGTCGCCTCCAGAATTAGTTCATCATTTTGGGTCACTGCAATGGTCACATCATCAGGCGTGCTCCGATCTATTTATAGATTGAGGTTAACGTCGAGACCAGATATTTCCGATTTTGCTGTTGTGAAAGATAAAATAGAAGAGTAGAGGGACGAGGAGAATCTCAGGGGGAGCAAGGAAGAATATTATATGCCGCCACCACCATGGACTGGAGTAGCTCGGGAGGCAAGTATAAAGTTACGGCGAGAACAACCTCGTGGCGCTTGGCTTGAGCGCCTTGCCAGTCTTGTACACGGACATGCTAAATACATAGGCACAAGGAGGTAGGAGGAAATGGTTGCCTAGATCAATTAGGTTTCAGTCTTGCGCCTTCACATAGATTGACTCATCAAATCACTCTCTTGGATCAACAGCAACATAGATTTGTACTTATTGGATCTCACGCCCTTCTGTTCATCGGAAAGTATTGAGCTTCCCAGGAAAAGATCGCCTTGATATCATGATATCATGATCCTTCCCACCAGCCTCAACGGCAGAAAGTGATGGCAAGGTTTACCTACACCGCCATGAGATATCAGACAAAGTACTCGGTATAGATGCCAACTCACATCGTTCACTTGGCACGCAACCTGTACATGAGTGTCACTGGGGACGTGGAAGGCAGTCTTGCAGTTAGCATCGCTGCCTGGTGATTCAAAGAGTCCACTTAGTCACAACAAACTTAGATTTACGAGAAAGGATTCACAACTAGTGCCTGCCCCATCGCAGCCGTTGTAGTACCTGAAGTACAGATGTTAGGAAAAGCCAAAACCAGCAGGGCATGATGGCGTACCCAAAACCACTTTTCACGGAAAATGCAAGGCTGTGAGAGAGATCAGCATTTTTATTTGAGTTGGCCTGAGATACGTACGGAGGTATGAGCGATATATCCGTGCTCGATCCTCCGCCAGGAGTGGTGGGATTTTTCAAAGTGGTCTCCACAAGAGTGCACCCATCACCGTTGAAGCCACACTTTCCTGATTTATGTATAGGCAATCAGGCGCCCGCCTATGAACAATGATCGATATCTTGCTTACCAGTTTGGAGATACCTGAACATAGATATGATCGACGTTGAGTTCGCAAGGATCCTCGAGCAGAATAGGACTCTTACGCAATTGCCCCGTTAAGTGGCCCATTCACAACGTAGTCGCCGCCCCTGGACAGAACGTTTGGTCCTTGTATTAGCATTGGCTGTGCGAGGTTGAAAGCTAGGTTAATATGCGAAGCCTACAAGAACCCCCAGACTTACTGTGCCAAACCCACAACTTCGAGGAAACCGCAATCAGCGTCTGTTTATGCCCAGAGGTCAACAACAGCTCACCCGTTATCAAAGTGTACGACATGGCGCTCGCCGTGTATAGCAACGGCAGCGGCCACGAGCGCAAAGAGGGCGGATTTGAAGTTCATAGTGGATCAGAATGAAAAGCTGGGGTGTCAATACTGATGAGCATGTACAAGTATTTGGAGGCTACTTGTAGTCCAGGAGTTGCGCCGGAAACGGAACATGGGGTTATTGCTCAAATTCGATGCCTTCAGTTTGATGCTAAATGCGAGCTCGGCGCAGTCGTCGTGCATATCTCCCGGCGGATAGCGCTTTCTAAAAGGAGACGCCGTCAAGCCAGAAGGCGGTCTATCGAAATCGTCTCCGCATATGGTAAAACTTTCCAGTACAAAGACCAACATCGCCGCAACATCCGCATGGTCAAATTTGTATGGTCAATTGCCGAAGCGAGAAAGACGGATCAAGATAAGGAAGTCAACAGGTATGCCCAAAATAAGGCAAGCGCCGCAGTTAGTGAGATTGCGAGTAGGGGCTTCTGCGTCCTGTACGGGGACTGTCGAGCTAGAAGAATATTGTTTGATTGTGGAGCACCATGGAACATCACAGAAAAAAGGAGGCGCCAGAGAGTCCTTCGAATTCAATATATGTTGTAGTGAAGGTCTGGCCAAAGGGTTGCCCCCACAATAGTCGAAGCAACACCTTGGGTTCGAACGGAGATTGACTGCAACCCAGAGTTACCATATAGCTATTTTGTTCTTCTCTGCAGTCCGAGTCTCGTGAATTGAGAAATCATGACAGTTGCTAGCCGGCCGCGGATCCAGGAGACTCATAAGGGGAAACAGAAGTTCGAAACGCATCCGTCACATCTCGGAAGTCTGTCCGCCACGACGATAGGAACTGAACCATGGTGTTAGGCCCAATTCGGTGCCCCAAATTAAATTAGGACAGTAAAGAATGATGAGTTTAGTGCTAGTGCGAGGGCAGTCAAAGGAGCAGTGTCGAACTTTGCCGAGGTTCATATAGTTGGTGAGTGTGAGCGTGTGAGCGGTAAAAGAAACGATCCCACACCTACCAGATAAGTCAGATTGAGGTGCACCTGGGATCACGAGTAATGCCGAGGGTAGACCAGAAGAGGGACTGTGGCACATCAGGTGGAGCATATGAGAGTGAGACCCAAAGTTCCTGCAGGATATGGTGGTATGGTTGTGGTGGTCAAGACTAGCCCTGTCTCTGAACTCCGACCAGTTGTTCCGCGCATGACAAGAACAAGAAAGGAGTCGGATAGGCACAGGACAACGTACAAGTTAGAGGTGTAGTTGTACAATATACAACCGACCAACAGGGAGAGAAGAATGCATATAAGTGAAAGTAAGTATGTAAAGTATATGTACAATATGTAGGATCTCGCTAAATGATATGACTGTCTACGAATATGTGGGGATGTGAGGATAGGGTAGGGATGAAGGGGAAGAGGATGGGGAAGGGGAGAAGAAACGAGGGAAGTGATTAGGCGACGAGAAGAGAAGAACACACCTTGGCTCGCTCTCGGCGTACAAGCAAACGGCTCTCGCGGAGCATGCACGGAAATCCTGCATAGGTATGCAAGTTCACGCTCGACATAAAATATGATTGGGACGGGTGCGTATGAATCGACACATATCAAAATCATTCAGCACCACAAAAGAAACGAAAAAGGGATGACCGACGAGGCACACACCCAACCAAGCGTAATCAACCCCCTCTCCTCTGTAAATCTCAACACCAGCTCCTCCCCCTCCGTCGCACACGTATCAGCCGTCGCATATGGGCGGTAACCCTGTCCCTTCTGGTGTAAGCTCATGAGCTGTGGATACTGGACCTACAATTGCGGGAGGCAGGTGGTGATTATCGGGGGCGGGTGGTAATGAACGGCTATAATATATAACATCATCAGCATCGTCTTGGAGAAGAGGAAGGAAGAGAAGAATGACCTGCGGACTGGAACTGGATACCCGATTCTGCGTCTCTTCCTCTCTTCATCTGTAGTATCGCCATCTCCCCACTCAGGCGCATCAAGCATCCCCAAACTACCCCACCAAACGGACCGACGGACGAGGTCACCACACGCTCCACATCCGGAAAACAAAGAGCAAAACTCGCATCTGGAAGCACAAGAACAAGGGATCGGACCAAGCTGGGCCGTTGTAGGAAGAGAATTCTTCGGCTCGCTCTTCGAGGCACACACGACCGCGAAGTTTTCGCTGAACATCCGTTGAAACCCGGCGCAGGTGTACAGGTCGACTGAACAGTGAAAGCATAGCGCACAGTAAGTGAGAAATAATGAGTGAATATAAGAAGCCCACAGTTTATCGTAAACTCATATATACGAGTGTCAGTATCCTCAAGCAAAGAAAGAAGACAAAGGAGGAGAAGCAAAGGAAAAGCCAACGAGGGGTGGTGATCGTCCAACAGAAAACAGCTCTGATTGGTTCTGATCTCAATCCGGTTCCGGTGGAACGCGGTGGCCGTGCTGATCCCATCATTTCCCCTTTTGTTCTTTTCGTTGTCAGTGACTCGGTCTGGACTCGGTCAATCCAAGTCTCGACCACCATGAAACGACGACATTCTTTCAGAAGCTAGTCACTACATGCCGTGTTCATCTTACAATGCTACAATATTCTCCTTGCCATCAACTCGCCATATACATAACACAGCTTTTCATTTGTCGGATTAGTAGTCGCCTGACTGCGCTCATACTTGACGCTACTCCAAGGAAGAGCACACATGCTTCGTTCGCCGCGCCATATTGGGTCCTATGCATCAGGCTACCTTCTTTCGCCCTGGGGTAATGGCGAGGAACAGCGATACATAATTTAAACAAATGTCTCAACAAACAAATCACATAGACAAAGCTATCAAACAAACTGTCCTTACAATCATCGACCACAGTAGTCTGTACGTGGTGCCGGTAATGAAGGCTTACTAGATAGGAATACGAAATCTAACGAAATATGAATAGTTGCTCTCAAGGGCAGAATGTGACCGTGTAATCTGCTTTGAGGTTCGAGTTGCAGGTGAACAACGAAGACTGACTAGCTTCATCGTAGGCGTAGGCGTATGCCTTAGGACAGTTTTTCTCTGGAAGATTATTAGTGCGAGGAAGATTCCGACAGAGTACTGGGCCTACTGAAGTAGCTGTAGAACTGAACGCCTGAGGACGGACAAGTTGCTGGAGTATTGTGGCTACCAGAGCAGCAGTTCGCTGAGTTTGCTGTCAAAAGCATATTGAGTAATTCATGGGGCACCAGTAAACCGAAACATTCATTCATTACCTTGGTTTCCGTCCAGATTAGCGAAGCAAGCCGACTTGCAGCCAACAGGGTGGCCAGACGAATCAAAAGGACCTTTCAAAGGGGCGGGGCCTGAATGTCGGTGGTCAGATGAAGCTAAGTCTGCAAGAACGAGATGGAATGTCACTAACAGTTCGGAGCCAAGTCAACAGGGCACTCGGGCACAGGACACCCTTTGTTGTTTGTGATCCTGTTACAGTTCAGACAGGTACTGTGGATGATTGTATTTACACGACAAACCTGACAGGCAGATTGGAGCCGTCCACGTTAGATACTGTAGGGATTAGATGTCATAACAACCCGGTCACAATTGCACTCACCGTCGAAAAAATCCTTAAAGCCAGCTCCCTGAAAAGTGAACTCGGCTAGTGTGACGGGAGGAACACCCTGAGGGCGATAAGAAACATATGATTCGATTGTAATGATGACTTACGGTGCCAGTGCGACGATCGCACTCTAGGCCTCCATTACACCCACCAGTCAGGCAGGAGTTTGGTCCTTTGTTCTTACTGAAGTCGCAATTGCGCCTTGCCTGCACAGCAGTTCGGTCAGGCAGCTCAGGTCACCGCAAGGTTGGTGAAGGACACGAACCCAAACACGACCGGCTTTCCAATCATCAGGCACGGTGAAAGAGACACTTGTGGAAGCTTTTGCTTCCCAACTAGTAAAAGACGTCAGGAACAATTCCAGGGAACAAGACGATAGTAGGTTACCCAGTGGCATGGCTCGGGGCGTTGCGCGACACATTGAGGTCCGTGAATATCTGATGGATAATCCTTGAGTATATAGTCAACTATATGATATGCAGAAGTCATACAGCAGGCCTGGTTTGTCAGGCGCATAAGTAAAATGTTCATGCCAGAAGCTACACGACATACCATATAGTGAATGGGCATGCGTTGGTAACCTGGATATCATCGAACGAGGTCATTAGAAAACCGAGGAATGGACAAATGAAGTCATAGTTCTGACCGTCAACTTGCGAGCCGTTACGCTCGAAAGCAGGGACAATGCCACGACAAGAGACGTTAACTGGATCATATCAGAGTGTTCTGGGGTTCTGAGTTGATTCTGAGTGAACTTGTAGGTTTATATATGTATGCGAGTACTCACTTCCGTCTTGATTGGGATCGAACAGATCACCATATTTAACTCCAGAACATGACCAATCGAAAACAAAAGGGGCGTCAAGGGATGACCCTTTGTCGCTAGGAAGAAGACTAGGTTGCAGCAGCCAAGAGATTGGTAGACGGAAAAGTGTGCTACCCATTCGTACTAGTGCTTAGCACGGATGCAGGCTACTGACTCTGGGTAGAATCTGATGTACTCCCGGACCAAACCCATTCCCTACCTGCCGGGTACCCCGAAATTTCAGGTTCACCTTGGCAGATCTTGGACGATGTTTACAATGTCACCACCAGCCGCTGCGCCTCAATCAGGACCTTTCAACAATATTAGGGCTTGGTAGATTCTGCAGGACCGCTCACATTCCCATCTCAGTCCCTACCGCACTCCTTTGCTATAGTTTCGCCAAGATCTCAAGGATGCGTGAGGTGATTTCACCGATTTTATGACCGATTTCTCCGCCTCGTTGGCCGCTTTCTGGGGAATTGTCCGGGTTTGTGGGCTTATGCACCGCTATTCGGGCTTGTTATCGTTTCCATTATTTGGAGTCCTTGCACATTGCACATCGCGGCGGTGTGGGATATCTTCCGCGATCGGCTGCACCAATCCTTACAGTTAGATCGCCGGTGGATGCGACTTGGCGACTACTCCACAAATTCCAATGGTACCCAGGTTTACAAGGTGGCACTTTACGGGTTCGAGGAACCCGTGAGGCGAGAACCTGCAACCTAGAGCCTACGACTCAGCCAGCGAACGGTTCCTCGTAAGTGTCCCCGAAACGGTCAGGGTGTAAATGGCACGGACAGGTCTGAAGTCCTTGGGGCGAAAATTCAATTAAACCGAACGCGCACCGACCAGGCGATTCGAGATCTAAATTATATCACGATCAATGCCGAGGGTGGAGTCTAAACCCGAAGAACCCCGTCCTGGGATCAAATGGTTCCGGTTTCCAACCCCATATCCTCACTCCGACCATTTGCTGTCTTTCGCGCACAAGAACAAGAAAGAACGAAATCGAGCCAGATACATACAGTACCAACGTACAAGTCAGTGGTGCAGTGTGCAGTGTACAGTATACAGTACACAAAAATCACAATGAAGTATGTCGCATGCAGGGTGGTGGTATGTATATCGCATGTGTCAGTGGTGGGTGAGTGGTATCGTGCCAAAATCATATGCGGATGCGTATGCTCATGCGAAACAAGTACCGTTCCAAATAAAGTTCCAGGGCCAGAAAGCAGAAGCACAAGTCGGAAAACAAATCATGGGCTCAGTGCTAGCGCAGATCCACGATCTTCAGCGGGAGGTCCTTCGTGCTCACATGTCCTTTATTCGTGTCTTATTCAAATTTGGGTGTAAGATGCGGGATGGTAGACGACGGAGCAAACGAAGAGGGAAGAGAAACGAGAAGTGTGAAGAAATAGCTGGGAAGTAGGGAGGGGAGGAAATGAAATGGAAATGGAGACCCCAATGCCACCATCTTCCTCCCAGGCCAAACGAGAAGCAAATGTATGCCCCCGCACCGACCGCAGGCTCCCCTACTCAAAACTCAACCAATGAACGATCGGAACTCCTAACCACGCCTCCAAGGAAAAAAGAACAAGAAACGCGGGAACAAACAAAACGAAATGCAAACAAGGAAAGCGCAAAGGAATTCGGATGCTTGGCTCGACCTCGAAAGACCCGCCAAAGGAAAGGAAAGGAACGAGCACTGAGCACGTATGTCCCGCACCACTCAACCTCCCCACCTCACCCACACACTCGCGCACCCGAAATCCCAAAAGAAGCACGAAAATGGTGGAAAGAGGGCGAGAATACGAGCGAGCTGAATGAACGAATGGAGGGGAAGGGAAACGCGAAACACGAAACGCGAAACACGAAAATGAAGCCCACCCAAAACGACAGCAATTAAGCACATGAACCGAGCCTGACGAGACGATACACACCACCACAGCACCACCAAAAGAAAGAGACAACATCTAGAAATGGGAAGGGAAGGCGCCGCGCCCTTGAAGCCTAAGGAGAGGCACACCTGTGAGTACACTCCCGGCGCCGCACCTCCCCTTCCCCACTGAAACGAGAAAACACAAAACACGAAAAAAAGAAAAAGCCAGACAGCAAAGAGACAGCCACACGCACGACATATATCGGTCTATCCGGATGAGGATGGAAGGCCTCCTTCGCCTCGTACTAGAGGACAATCTCGAGGCCCGCGGGGTCTGTGAGGCAGAATAGTCCGATGCTGTGGGAGAGGGGGGAGCGTCAGCGAGCCATCTGAGAGGAGGGGGGGTGAGAGGGAGGGGGGGAGGGGGGGTGGGATAGATGGGACGTGGGGTTGGTGGGGTTTGCGCCGTGTAGTGGGCTTTGATTATCGGAGATTGGGAAAGGGGGAGCAGCGGAGGGCGGTTAACCTGTCCCTTGTAGTGTGAGCTCATGAGCTGTGGATACTGCGGGAGGGACGCGGTGGTTATCGGCGGTGGGTAGTTGTTCGATACACTACACGATGATGTCGTTAGTACCTTTTGCATGTAGGGAGGAGAAAGGAAAGAACGAACCTGCGCACGGAAACAGAACACTCAATTCTCCATCCCCGACAATGCCCTTCGTCCCACTCAGGCGCCTCAAGCGGCAAATTCCTCCGTCCCCGCTCCAATACAAGCGCCAACACGGCGGAGGATGTATACTCGTCGTCGAGTCGGAAAAACGGGTGTTCCGTCCTTATGTCATACGTCATCGCCAGATATGGCCGGAAACTGGAACAAATGAAGTGGGGGATTCGCGTTTCGGATTCATAGATATTCATCTTCTGAAACGAATAAGGAGCGAGAATTGTAACCTGCATCAAGGTCCTTCGTCAATCACTAACGACCGGGTAACAGATAAGAGACGCACTAGATCATAGACACATTAGTAAAAATCATCGAAGAAAAACTAAGGAGAAGGAGGAGATCGTCAGCGGGAGTGTGGATGGTGGGAATCAAGAGCATCATCCAACCATTATGCATTATGGTCTGGCAAAATGCCGGTGGCTGTGCTGATCTCATCATTTCCGCTTTCCTCATTTTGGAGTCCCTGGGTCTTGCCTCTCCGGATCCTTGAATACTTCGACGATTCTCCACATTGTACTTGTGGCTCTACGATCTTCACTCCGCCGTCGAATTTTAGGGCGCATGTTCCGTAGACGGCTTTTCCTTCGTCGTTCTGCTCAGTGATCACCCGTGCAATGGAGAAATTTACCTCCTGATGACAAGTTGGCTAAACCAAGCTACGCTACCTCCGTGAGCTCCCATCGCTAGCCGAAGATCTGATATACCTCCGAGATGGGACTTTTAGATGTGAGGTCAGACTTGATGCTAGATGTGAGGTCGACGCAGTCGTCGTGTACATCTCCCAGCAGATAGCGCTTTCTAAATGGAGACGCCGTCAAGCTAGTAGGTAGTCTGGTGAAATCGTCTCTATAAATGGTAAAAATATTAGTACGAAGGCAAACGTCGTCGCAACATCTGCATGGTCAAATTCGTATGGTTAATTGCAGAAGCAAGAAAGACGGACCAAGGTAAGGAAGTCAACTAGTAGGCCTAAATAGGGCAAGGACCGCAGTTAACGAGGGCGCGAGCGAGGGCTCCTGCGTCCTAGAAGAATATTGTTTGGTTTTGGAGCACTATGGAACATCACAAAAAGAGGAGGGGCCAGAGGGTCCTTTTCGATTTCATTATATGTGTGAAGGTCTGGTTAATGCGCTATCCACACAATTGTCGAAGTAGCACCTTGAGATCGACAAAAACCCAGGGATATCACACCGCTATTTTTTTCTTTTGTGCAGCCCGAGTCTCGTGAATCGAGAAATCCTGACAGCCGCTAGCCAGCCGTGGACCTAGGAGGCTCATAAGGGGAAACAGAAGTTTGAACCGCATCCGTCACATCTCGGAAGCCTGTCCGCAATCTAAGCGAGATACAACACGTCTCCGGGAACTTTGGATGGAGGGGGAAATTGTATGTTTACTTGTCTTTCATGACACGGAAAGATACATCAAAACACTAGATGTAGTCTGTGAGAAGGTGGAAAACGACATCAAACTACCATGTGTTTGAGTCTATGCGCTGGCGGTGGTGATGCGAAGCGTTCATGGAAAGCCTTTTATGTGGCTTGGCACCGGATGCCTCGGCTGCTCTGGATGGTGCAGCAAAAATATCATTTTGAGCACCTAGTCATTGCCAGTAAGTATATTGCAGGCCCCTAATCGGGATCATCAAAACGACGCACCGTCAGCAAAGCCGAGCTTCAAGTTATATGCCGGCGACTCCTGGTAGGATATAGCAAAAGCCGTGCCAGCGACAAAGCTTTCGTTGTAAGTATGCACTGGAAATATAAGATGGCAATTCAGTGCATACACTACCATGCTATTTTTGACGCACTATTTGGGGAAGTAATGCAAGAAGTGTGTCCAACCTGAATCATGGGGATATTTAGATTGAACAAAATAAGGAAAAAGGTTGGGCTCGTACAAATTCAGGATGTGGTTTGCCATCAACCCATTCATTGGCGTACATCCCGTTGTATGAGAGCGTGGTAGTGGCACGATTGGGTGAGAGTTCAACTGTGAACGCCCCACCAGCGGGGCTTATACAAGGTCTTTAGGAGGATTTTCGGCACAAATAAAGCTAGACTTACATCTCAAGGAATTCGCCGTCTGGTGGAGGATATTGGTTACACTAATGTATAGATGAGAGGTCAGAAGTCGAAGAGGGTGGATAACCTACGCCGTTGGATGCATGGACTAGACACGATGAGATCAATGAAGTAACAGGAAACAATGGAACAAGACTTACACCACCACTTCTTTTTTGGAAGCATATACAATGGTAATTCGGGCCCGCTAGCATTTTCGTTGGTATCGTCCACCTGTGGCCCCTACAATTAAGTGTTAGACAACCATACTGTATAGTAGGGGCGCGGTAAACAAACGTTGCGACAGTACATGCCCTTGGTCCACACAGCAATATGGGCGTTTACTAGAACAGTGGAAAAGGCGAACATCAGCAAGGGTGAAACCATTTTTGTTCACGGAAGGGATGGTGTTGGATAAATGAGAGTGAGATCTGGGAGAAAGGCTTGAGATGTGCGTGAGTGTTGAGGGATGCGAACGTGGGCTTCTAAGAATTTAAGTAGGGAAGAAATAAGCGATGGCGCACCAAAAGAAATCCAATCATATTTGGTAAATCACATCGTCGTTGTTACATGCGGGCATCGGAGAAGTACGGAAGTACGGAGCTCAACAGAAGTAGTTGTTGCATCACCATTCAGAGCTGAATTGATAGTTTCCACGTCACCAGTTGGCGAGGGTATCAGGACGAAGATATCTCAGTTCGATGAGCATCAACATCTCGTGAATGGTCTTGTCTAGAAACCTAGGTAGCGTGGCATTAATCCAAAGCTTAAAAGGGTCCTTCTGCGGATCACACACGAAACGAAGCCATTCAGCAACCTTGAGCTCTGCGGAGGTGGTGTGGAAGCGCGAACTGAAGTCGTCCATTCTCTGTGGGGCCAACGCAGCTGCACCAACCCACACAGAATCGATGGTTTCCACACAAACACGGAGCATGAAATAATAGGCCGTGATTTGCCGCACTGCAAGGCACTGTTGTTAGATCGTACTCACCGAGCGAGGCAGAGTGTAGAGTAACCCCGAAAGACACCTTGAGAAGTCCCGCTCGTAATGCAGGCGGTAGAGCGCGGATCTGTACATCGACCATACATGAAGACCACCCACAATTCAATTTCCAAGGCAAGTAGACATCCTCCGTCTGGGACTTGCAACCAACCTCGGACCTCGTTGAATCTCAAACACCTGTGCATATATCCCTGCGACAGAAGCTCCCGATCATGAACCACGGGTCGATGAGCTACTGATGATATTAAAGTCAGTATTGAAAAGTCCTAGGGCAGCGGTGTAGCGACAAACTGCATCACGCAATATAGGGCCCCTCAACACCTATGTCATCAACCTACACCATGCTACCTCTGTCTAGATCAGCGTTAGCGCCTTCCCCAATTGTTGAGATGAAGCTCCGCAACAGGCGTCCCTCCTCCGGGTCCTTGAGCAGGAGCCCACAAATGCTTCATCCTGGTGATTCAACGTCCGCCGCAGTTCCAGCTTGCGCTTGCGTTGTTATTCTTCAAAGTAGGTCAAGGGATATTGGGAAACAGGAGTGTGGTAGCATCGCAGGAGGTGGACAGTGGGACCAGGAAAATCCAACAAAGTGCAGATGTCTAAGTGGAAAGCTTCCTTGATTAATAAAGTCGATAAATTCTGGAAAGGCCAATACTCGAGTTTTTCGACTCGACAATCTGTCGCTAGCATCCTCCTAAAGGTCAACGATGCCCTGTAGCGAGGTAACCATGTTCTGAGAGCGCAAGAATATAATATATGGATAATTTACCTATGCCATTGAGCTCGTGAGATAGGAACTAATCCTGTCTCCGAACTCCAACCAGTTGTTCCGCGCACAAGAACAAGAAAAGAGTTGGATAGATACAGTACAACGTACAAGTTAGAGGTGCAATTATACAATATACAAAACCGGCCAATGGAGTGAGAAGAATACATATCAGTGAAAGTAATATGTACTGTATGTGATATCGCACCAAATCATATGCGTATGCATACGTATATGCGGAATATGGAAGAGGAGGGTGCGCCTAAATAAATTTCCAGAGCCATCAAGAGCCAGAACTCAGAAAGGTGGTCTCAGGATAGCACAACAATCTCAAGCGGCAGGTCGAACAATAAAGGTTGCGGGTGCTCCACCAGATATTGGTACCTTAATGCATTATGATTAGACACTAGGAGGGTGGATGTCGTCATGCCGCTGAGAGCAGACTAACTTTACAAGACTGCTGAAACAAAGGAGGGCGTCCAAATGTCGTGTCGCGTGTAACATCGATGGAAGTGAAAAGAAAGCCTTCGTCTTCGTGGTGGAAGAAGGAGAAGCAATCAACAACACCGTACTGCCACATCAACATCGCTTCCGGTTATCTCTGCCCCTGGCATCTTCTCACCGCATCACGGACCGAACCACTCTTCAACCAAACGCATTTCCATGTCATACTACGTCAATCGCGGCTCGTAGTCTACTCATTTTGACCTTACTTGTTGTTAAAGCCGTAACCTTGCAGCGTTTCTATACCCACGGCTTCAACTGAACAACCTTACGATGGAGCATGGACCACTCCTGTTCCATGACTGGAGGATAATGCGGGGCAGCTTCAAGATGGTGAAGGCTATTTACTAGCTAGAGTGCGATTTCACATGCGGTGTGTCTCTGAGGCCATTCTCCCCTTACCCCGCTCAATTTATTTTTTGTTTTGTTCCGCCCATACAACTTTTCGCGTCTTGTATTCGTCAGATCTTGCCCACTTGGGTCTCGCAGATTAAGTACATCCTTGTATCTTGTAGGATCATCGCCTCAAATCGGCCCTCCCAGGCCCCCGCGACGTGTTGTGGTGAATTTAGTCGTATGGATCTGTTCCTGTTATAGTCTTTGTGTCTTATGGGGTTGTAGTGTTGATTTCTTGATTCGACATTCGCGTAAGTCCGCCATCATCTTTCGGTACACGAGTTACTAACATTAACGACTAGTACCAAGAACAATCGCTCATTCCCCAAGTGGGGGCTGGGAAAAACGTTCTGAACCGCTAAATGGTCAACCTACTGGCCACCATCCCAGTCTTTGTTTCGTCCTGGGTCTTACGTTAGGGCATGGGGGAAAAGCCATGGGGCCGTGCAGAGCCAGGATCTTCAAGAGGAACGTCATAAACATGTATTCCGCGCTGGGGTGGCGAGGTGGGTGCAAGCAGGTACCGCACCGACTTTTTGGGGTCCATATCTGGCTGTGAAGATTGGTTTGAAAAGGGGATATCCTGTCGAGATTGACATCGTAATCTGAATCATATAAATACATAGGGCGTGGAGGTGGTTGACGCGGTGTATGTGGAGTGCTGGTGTGGGAGACAGAAGGTCTTGGGCTTGTACATATTCAAAAATATGCAAGGGAAAGCGATGGTAGCAAACACAGAGCGGTAGAAAACTGTATGTGGATGAGGATAAGTATACGTATATGGAATAGTGACAATTACAGACAGGGTGCAGGTCAACGAGCAAGGATCTGGGTATCATAATCATAAGAATAAACGCAAAAGTTATGTAACAGATCAAATAATTAGGGATGATCACCAGAGAGAAGGATATGGTGGTATATCGAGGTGAGCCCAAGTTTATGAGTTGATTTGGTAGACGGCAGAAGCATGATGATCTCATGGTTTCCACAAAGAATTCATCCGCTGAAGAAGGGATCAGGTACAGCTGCCGACAGGTGGGATGATACTTACCAATGGGTGAAGGCTTGACATCTGCAATGCGGACCGTGGTCATAACATCCCTTCACGGAAGAGTAGACGTAATACTGACCTGTGGATATCCTTCCTTTCCTTTGAATATCGGGAGGGTGGCTCGCATGCTAAAAATAAACTTCAGCAATGGGAGGCGAGAAAATGTCGTCCGTGTGTACCTCAAGCCGCGCATCAACTTCTTGAGTGTTGGGTAAGGGTTCTCTTCTGGGATTGGATAAGTAAGGCTGCAAGCCGTCCCACAACTGGGCATCAAAAGGCTCACTCAGTAGTTTGATTAAAAGCTGCCGAGTTGTGGTTAACAGTCGTTGAAGGGTTGTAAAAGGACACACTCACTTTGGTCATCGAGTCGATGTCTTTGTGCTCAAAAACCTCTTCGCTATCCTTACATGCTGATAGGCAAATCTGTAATTCTCTCAACAAAAAGCCCCCCTTTGAACATCTAGTAAAGCGAGCACATACAATATTATTTTTGACGTCTTTGCGACGCCCACATGGGAAGCCAAAGCCATCGCAGAACCCAATCATCGTGCAAGTCGCGAACTTGTAGTTATACAACTCATTAAAAATTTCAAAGCCTATAAGACATAGTAAGTTCCAGGTATAACAGGGACACGAAGAAGACTTGCATTGGCGTTTGGCATGCCGAACTGGTCGGTGGCAAGATAATCAGATAGCTTCAAGGGTACGGCAAAGATGATCGCTCACGGGGACTTTTCCGACTGCAAACACGATTACATCAGTGGTGAGGGAGATCTAGACAACTGTGAGAGGAATGCACTCGTCGAGCAGACAGATTTACCAAGCAAGGTATTTGAATGACAGCTGTCGAAGACAGCCTGATGGTGGTTTGAGTTGAGAAGTTGTCTATCCTGAATTTAGTAGCTTACGGTCAACCGACTCGCGGCATACAAGCCGCCTACTAGAAATTTCTCTAGTTCCTACCATGAAAACCTCAGTTTGATTATATTGAGGGACAGCGCTGCAGGCTTACATCGTCAACAATACTGTCTTCTTCAACAAAGACGTCATGGCCTCGCACTATTTCTTTCATGGTCTTTCCGTCTTTGGACGCATCCCATAGTTTTTTGAATGTGTTTATTTGTGTATCAGGATTGATGCTGGGCAAGAGGACTGGCTGGTGTTAATAACCTGTAGGGCCCGTAGAAGAGAGCGAACATAGGATGACATACACTCATCCTTTTTATCCTCTTCCTTCTCATCCTTCGTGTCGTCTTGGAAGGCATGACCACCGACTTTCAAGATGAAGCATTAAATGTTGGGAGTCGTCACAGTGTGAGGCCTCCTTACAATAGAAAAAGAATTGGTCTCCTTCAACTTGGTCATCATAAAATGTCCTGAGGGCCTTCATCTACGAAATAGGAAGGAATACTTAAGATCCTTCAACGGGGAGAGTGGTAGATGTAAGCTTACTATATTTTCTTTCGACGAGAATTGATCGCTAGTCGCCTCAACGTTATCGGTGAGAACCACCATGAACTCCCGTGTGTAGTCATATTTCTCTGCAGTAAGACAACGCAGTCAGGGGG
This sequence comes from Tephrocybe rancida, assembly GCA_018858115.1. Lineage (NCBI taxonomy): Eukaryota > Fungi > Basidiomycota > Agaricomycetes > Agaricales > Lyophyllaceae > Tephrocybe > Tephrocybe rancida. The sequence continues at coordinate 3,226 of JABCKT010006718.1, read as the reverse complement.
GACAATGTTGGAAATTTAAAAGAAACCATAATAGACATACCGATCAAGAGGTTGCCCAGCTCTACCGCCTCCTGCTGGGGGCCCTGGAGGCGATATATTGGCGGGAGATTCTCATAGTTGATACCGATCAGGAGTGCCCGGTTAATAGGCGTTTGTGTGGACTTGGTGGCAGTAATTGTACCATCGGAGCGCAGGGCTTGTAGATCTTGACGAAGCTACAGTTGGGAAAAGCTATGAGAAATGTCGTGCAGAAAACAGTAGATATGCCACTTGACTCACGGGTGGATGGAACCTACGTACAACTGATGTCCAGGCAGGAATCATTCAATGAGCGGATACCGATGATAGGATGTCGTTCTGTCAAGGAATCTCATGAGCGGGAGCGGTATCCAAGGACGCAAATGTTGACAGTTGCAGACGGTTGCTGTGCAGATGACGGGAAAGGAAAACCCACATAATAATTTATTTGTTATCAGCACAGATGCAACAGACTTGTGGCAAAACAATAATTGATCGGCCACAAGTGGTCGTCGTTGCTGAGGAGGGGAAGGGAAGGAAAAGAACATCGGTTGTTGGGTATTTATCGACCTTGTCACGTATAGCCTTGTATACACAAAAGGAAACACTACAATGAGCACTGCCCGTCAGGCAGTGCTCATTGTAGTGCAAATTCAAACACCGCATATTGACTATCGGCTTGAAGTTCAACATGTGATGTCAGTCATTGAGGTCTGTCTGCCAAAATTCATATGAATTACAGGTATGCATGTATAATATAACAGGATACAAGTATAAGATGTATAACGGTGCGCATGCAGCACCACCCGTAGCACGTCTGCATCATGGATTCACACGGCTATATTATTGCATGTGAGCGGAGAGCATTGAGGGACACAAATGGAACACTTACGATAGTTTAGTGGCTTGATACCCACAGTGAAAAAGTCGACTCGGTAGGCAAGGCGATTTCGAAGGCGCAGCTAATCTGAAGATCCTGAAAATTATCGATCTCGGACCTGATATTCGCAATGACGGGGGCCGGCCCCTCCTTACCTGCACCTTGCAGTTTTTCCTTGTTTTTTTTCATGTACGCTTGTGAGGACTTGGAGCACAAACGACTGTGAAGCCCTTGCGGACCATCCGTTGAAACCCGGTGTGGGTCTATGGGTCTACTGAACAGTGAAGGGATGAAGCATCAGTAAGTGAGAGATAATGACTAATTATAAGAAACGCACCATCGTAAGACCATATATACAAGTGTCAATCTCCCTGAGCAAGCGAAGATCTAGAAGATGAGGGGGAGGAGAAGCAAAGGAGAAGTCAGCAAGGAGCCGTCATCAAGAACAGAAAGCAGCTCTGATGATGTCATGATCTGGTCCCGGCAAAATGCCGGTGGCCGTGCCGATTCCATCATTTCCCATTTTGTTCTTTTACTAAGTTTTCCGTGTGGTATCAATTGACGCTCGCCAATCAACACCGCTGTTCAATGGCAGTCAATGGCAGTGTTCTCTTCTCCCTCCAGCCACCTTCTTGTACTTCACCCCACCCTCTGCCATCTACAAGACAATAAAAGAATGAGAAGGAAAATAAAAAAAAGGAGCTAAAGGAGCAAAGGGAGATAAGTTCAGAGGAAGTTAGGAAGCATGATGTTCCGCCCCCAAACAAGAGCGCACCTCACCAGCATCACACTCTCCGACCTCTGGGACCCCTCCATGGAGCTCAGGTACTATCTGCCACAGACGGAGAAGCACCATCGTGAGGCCAATGCGTACCTCGAGCCTCCATCCCTGCGCTCGTCCTCACGCCACAAGAAGGAGCACAAGCCGGACTATGAACAGGCTTTTATCAAATTCTCTAGGGCAGCAATGTTGGTTATGGAGCTTAAATCCAGCTCCCTGAAAAGTGAATTCGGCGAGTGTGACAGGAGGAACTCCCTGAGCGCAATAAGAAATATATGACTCAATGGTAATGATGACTTACCATGCCAGTGCGAGGATCATACTCTAGGCACTGATTACAATCATCAGTCAGGCAGGAGTTTGGTCCTGGGTTCGTGCTGAAGATGCAATTGCGCCTTGGCTGCGCGGCGGTTGGGTCAGGTGGGTCAGGCCACTGAAAAGTTGGTGATGGACACGAACCCAAACACGACCGGCTTTCCAATTATCATGCACTAAGTGGCAAGGATGCGTAGAAAGTCCTTTGAGTGAAAAAGTCAATCAACCCAAACGCGCACCTACCACACGATCCAAGATCCAAATTGTATCACGATGCACCAGCAGCGCCTCTTGTGGAGTCTACACCAGAAGAACCACGTCCTGGGATCGGCTGGTTGTGGTGGCTGACCCGGTATCCTTACCCCGAACATTTACTGTATTCCGTGCACAACAAGAACAAGAAAGAAAAAAAGCAAGAAAAAGAGACGGATAAATACAGTACCAACGTACAAGTCAGAGGCTCTACAGTGAACAATTGTATAGCATACAAATCACAATTTAGGAGACCCATCCGATATGTCCTCTGAATAAAGTGAGTATACGAGTCCAATTTGAAATGTCTAGGACGACGGTGTGGTAAGTTGTTGACATCGTTTGTGGCAATGAGAAGGAGGAAAGAGCCACCATATCACAGTGGAAATTCTTGAACACATGGACTAACACGCCGATTGCGACTGATAGGAAGGGGGAGAGTTGGAGCGTGTTTGACGAAGCTCATTGTTCTCCTGCTGCAGGTTCTCCACTTGTCTGCGCAGCTCCCTAAGTCCAGTCCTGGACAGTGGTTTCTTCAAATTTGCACCCGCCCCATTTTCAGCAATGCCCTTGTGCCTCGGGTATGCTCTTACAATACCTCCTGCCATGCTATCTGGTAAAGCATTGGGACCAGTATCTCTTTGAGTCCCATGGAATGGGTGGGGCAACAATCGGTCTACAGCTCCATGCATTTGAGCTTATCGCACATAGATCAGAAGCTGTTCCTCTCACATTCTTGTCTTTTGCGCCGGCAGTGCAGGTATAAATATCCTGTTAGAATAATCGCGATCGCTCCTCCAATTATTGTCCCTGCTACCACACCCGCGGGCACTCGTTTCGAATGGGCATAGAGAAAAAGCCGTGTGGCCCAGCAGTGGAGCCGTGTTGGCAGTGTCTCAGCCATGTATGGTCGTGAGAAGCAGTGTGAAGCAGTGTGATCCAATCGCGAAGCAGTGTGATCTTATCGTGAAGCAGTGTGA